>AWOL01S0042395.1:0-12184 GCA_000715115.1 Nicotiana otophora | reverse complement strand
GTGGGATCCCTGTTATATCTAAATGGGACCAGGCAAAACAATCAATGTTATCGATAAGAAATTGAACAAGTTTCTTCCTGAGTTCGGGGCTCAACCCCGTTCCCAAGTATACCTTTCGCTCGGGCCAGTGCTCGATTAGTGTTACTTGCTCTAGTTCCTCAATTGTTGATTTGGTGGCGTCAGAGTCATCGGGAATCATGAAAGATCGAAGGACCTTTGATCATCGTATTCTTCGATCTTCTGGTTATCTGGCTGGGTCAAAGCCGACATCTGTGATTGCTATTTGGTCTCCCGTTCTCCTTCTGAGCCCGATCCCTTTATCGGCGAAGGCAAGGGTATTGATTTCGCCTTCTCAACGGCGAACATTTCTTTTGCGATCGGTTGTTCTCCGTACACTGTTTTGACACCTCTCGATGTTGGGAATTTGAGGTCCTGGTGTAGGGTCGAAGGTACAGCTCTCATGTTGTGGATCCATGGCCTTCCGAAAAGGGCGTTGTATCTCATATCACCTTCGATCACGTGAAACTTTATTTCCTGGATGGTTCCGACCACGTTTATTGGTAGGATTATCTCGCGTTTGGTGGTTTCACATGCCATTTTGAATCCGTTTATAACCAGAGTTACGGGTACGATTTGGTCCTGCAGGCCGAGCTGTTCTACGACATTCAATATGATGATGTTGGCCGAGCTACCTGGATCGATTAACACACGCTTAATTTTAGTTTTATTCATGAGTACGGATATTACCAGTGCATCGTTATGAGGTTGGATGACTCCTCCTGCATCTTCATCATCGAAGGAGAAAGTTCCTATGGGTGCATAATCTTGAGTCCGAGATCGCTTTTCCATCACAATCGATGTTTTAGTGCATTTAAGCACTGGTCCCTGAGGGGTATCAGCGCCGTCTATGATCATGTGAATGACGTGTTGCGGTTCTTCTTGCTCGTTTTGCTTGCCGAAATCCCTATTTTTAAAATGGTTCTTCTCCCTATCACACAGAAATTCCCAAAGGTGCCCTTTGTTAAATAAGCGGGCTACTTCCTCTCTTAGTTGCCTGCAATCTTCCGTTCTGTGGCCATGGGTGCTATGATATTCACACATTTGATTGGGATTCCTTTGGGAAGGATCAGTCGGCATGGGTCGAGGCCATTTAGTGTCTTTGATGAGTCCGATAGCCGACACGATGGCGGATGCACCAACACTTAAGTTATACTCTGATAACCGAGGTGCTTCTATAGGATCGGCATATTTATCAAAGCCGCTCTTGCTCATAAGTCCCCGAGAAGTTTTCCCTCATTCAATCCTTCGATTGTTCCGAACTGTATTGCGTGTTGAACCATTGTTCATACGATCTGCGACGTACGGTTGATATCGGTCTCTGTTCGACCTTTGTTCTCTGTCGATCTCCCTTTGGTTTTTAGTAGTTGTCCTGTTCTGATGCATGGGTCCATACGGAGCTCCCAAATGGTCATCTTCGACCCTAATTTTTGATTGATATCGATTGTGTATATCTGTCCAAGTTATTGCTGGATACTCGATCAAATTTTGCTTCAGCCGACGTGATGCTGTCGAACTTAGCTCGTTCAACCCTTGGGTGAAAGCTTGTACGGCCCAATCGTCTGTGACCGGTGGCAATTCCATGCGTTCCATTTGAAATCGGGATACGAATTCCCTCAGCATTTCATTACCCCTTTGCTTTACTTTTAAAAGATCTGATTTCCTGGTTGCAACCTTTATGGCACCAGCATGTGCCTTTACGAACGAATCTGCTAACATGGCAAAAGAATCGATGGAATTTGGCAGTAAATTGTGATACCAGATCATTGCTCCCCGAGAGGGTCTCCCCGAACTTTTTCAACAACACGGATTCGATCTCATCGTCTTCCAAATCGTTACCTTTGATGGCACATGTGTAAGAGGTGACGTGTTCGTTAGGATCGGTCGTACCATTATATTTGGGAATTTTGGGCATACAGAATATTTTGGGGATTGGTTTTGGGGCCGCACTCGAGGGAAAAGGCTTTTGTATGAATATTTTCGAATCAATCCCTTTTATCATTGGTGGAGCCCCGGGATTTGATCGACCCTGGAATTGTATGTTTTCACTCTTTTGTCGTTGGCTTCGACTCGTTTTGTGAGTTCCTCGAGTAATTTAGTAATTTTGGGAGTGGTCCCCGATTCTTGCTCGTTTGATTTCACTATGGCGGGCTCCGTTCTGGGGGTGATTTCTCGAAGCGGATTAGGATCCGGCCTGCTTTGCATATGAGTTTGGCTCTGTAACTGGGCTATCGCTACTTGTTGGGCTTGTAGCATCTCGAAGATCCTTGTAAGCTGGCTCCGATTTCCCCCGCGTTATGGGTGTCTCGGGCTACGGATCGAGTACTGCCCTGAATGCTTTTTTTCGGTTCGAAACGCTGATTCGCCTCTAGAGCTATTTGAGAATTGACATCCAATGGTACTTCGACTCGAATTTCGGGTACTTCGATTCGAGCCTCAGTGCCATCGTCAAGTGGCCTACCGTCCCCGATGCCAAGTTGTTGGTTTCATCTTGAAGGCCGACTTCATGGTCGATAGGTAAAGCCATTACTGATTTGAAGTTGTAAACTGGTGTGTACTGCAAATTTATATCAAACAATCACTGTTATCCTTAGCCCCACGGTGGGCGCCAAACTGTTTACCCGAAACATCAGATAACGTTAAATTTATGTATGGTTCTACGGATACGTGATACCCTTTGATACAACGATAGCAATACGAGTATTCTTGACTATGAGAATGAGAATAATGAACAGAAAGAATGAGTAAGATGAAGTAAAACAAGCACAAGGAGATATCTTTGTATATGAGAAAAAATCTTTTGTTCCAGTGTATTCAGTATATCCATAGCTTACATTGATCTCCTCTTTTATAATACATGATCATTACTTTATTTATAACAAAAAATAATAAAATAAAGCATATAGTGGAAGACCCATGATGATTTGTCTCTTTCTCGATTCCCGCTAAGATTCTCTCTCTTGGTGCTGTTGTAACGACTCTTGTCTGTGAGCTCGATACTGGCTCGAACTCGTTACTGGGTCGAGCCCTTCGGTCTTGGCTTGAGTTCGACCATTGGGATGGGTGTGGTGCATTTCCGACCTTGAAGCAATGCCTTGCGGATCGATTTGGTCACGGGCTCGATAAGATTATCGAGCCGACTCCTCGAGCAGCCTTCGGACTCGAGGCTCGTTTGTACTGTCTTCGGAGCTCACTCCCAAAATTCTACTCCGATTTTTTACCACTCGAACTCGATCGAATGTAGGAAGGAAGAAATCTATTCGACCGTATATATGTCTATATTTTATTTTTACAAGGTGCGGGCAGTGGAGGACTCATGAGCGGGACATATGCACAACTGTAAACTAAGTATTTTTTGTTTCCCATCCTCAGCGCGATATTCGCTTTTGGAGTCTGAATTATCAACTTCATACCAAAAAGTCTTACGTTAGAGGTAAATATTCATGTCAAAAACAACTTTATACCGGTGTTTTAAAAGGCATAGATGTAAGGCTAGGGATAAGTCCCGAGGTACGGGGCATAAGCCCCATGAGTAATTAATTTTTAATATTTTATAAAATAATATAATTACAGTAAATATTTATAAATAAATAAAATTGCATAAAAATTAAAGAAAACTATAAATATGTGAAACATATATATATGTGTGCGCGCGCGCACGCTTCATCCCCATAAAAAACTAGTCAAAATAATCTATTATATGCTACTTACAAGCACAAGTAACTTGAGTCGAAAAGAGTAGAGTTTTCTACATGGATGAACAAAAATGATGACTAACCTGCAATTTGAACTTTGAACTTGCTACTATGAAGGAGAATGAATTTCTCTTTGTATTTGTACAAAGAAATAAATATTCGTTGCTCTTGAAAGATATTAACAGGCTAGCGGACAAGATAAAGAATTGGAAAAGACCATAACTTAGGCTTCAATCAATAAAAAAAAGGTCTTTGACTTTTTAGTTTAATAAATTTTTATTCCTTTTTGGGTATTATATGAAATACTTATTCAACAAATTTTATTTTAATTTGAAAGAGTCTATAGAGCTTACGCATTACTGTAAAAACGCGTCTCAAACGCCGGGTATATGCCTCTTGCGATTTTCGCCCCACAATATCGCTTTAATACTTTTTTGATACACCTCGTCCCAGGGCTCGCCCCGAAAACACCTTTTTAAACACAGCTATGTACCAAAATAAAAGATAAAAATGTATAATAAGAGATAGGTAGAAGATAGAAGTATATGATAGCGTAAATAGAGGAGGAATGGGATGAGAGATTAGTGGGTAAAGGGGACAAGCCATAATTGTGACATCTCACAATCTGACCATACAACAGACCAGAGAGCGAAGTGATTGGGGGAAAAGGTCCTTTCTCCTCTTTCTTGCTTTTCTCATTGCAAAAGAAGAGAAGTAGAGGGGGTAGGGGAAATTCACGTCAATCAATCACAGAAGAAGCACAATGATTACACAGTCAGTTGTGAAAACATCCGATATGAAGGCTTTAGGTTTAGGCAATCACGTTTCCCAATCTCTGATTGAACACATCGTCGCCTTAGCCCCCCTACCCCCTTTTCTTCTTTAGCCCAGCATAACTTCGCCACTGAATTCTTAACTCCGTTGTCAATTTATACTGATTAAAAATTGACATTTAATATATATAACCGATAAATGGCATAAATTAGACATGTTGTATATTTATTAGTTTAGTATTATTAGATGATCAAATGTTAGTAAATTTCGTTTGTTATAAACACGCTAAAAGTGTTAAAGATAAAACTAGATTACTCAAACATCTCATTTTTCGCGACAGTAATTTTTTATTTGTTTGTTTCAAAATGAATGATATCAAATTTTAATAGTCACATGTTAGGGTAGGTTTTAAATCATAATTTATTTTTAAAATATTTTGGTATCGAGTCAATCTCGGTCACATAAATTAGAACTTAGAGAAAAGTATTAGTTTTAACACATTTTAGAAATATTTAGAACCTTAATGAAGGAAAAGAAAAATATTCAAAGATAGCTCTTACAACAGTCGACCGATAGCTATTGATGTAGGTGAACTCTGCTAACAGTAGAAACGGATCCTATCAGCCTCCGAAATCAATGATGCAGGCTCTCAGCATATTCTTCAAAATCTGAATGGTACGCTCGGACTGCTCGTGCTTCTGAGGATGAAATGTCGTACTCAACTCAACCTGCATGCCCAACTCATGTTGTACTACTCTCCAAAAATGTGATGTAAACTGAGTGTCTCGATCCGAAATGATAGATATAGGCAAACCATGTAAGCGAATAATTTCTCTATGATAAATCCAAGCAAATTGCTTTAAAGTGTAGGAAGCCGTAACCGGAATGCAATGTGCAGACTTGGTCAACATATCCACTATGAACCACACAACATTAAATCTCCTCAAGGTTTATGGC
This sequence comes from Nicotiana otophora, assembly GCA_000715115.1. Taxonomy (NCBI): domain Eukaryota; kingdom Viridiplantae; phylum Streptophyta; class Magnoliopsida; order Solanales; family Solanaceae; genus Nicotiana; species Nicotiana otophora. The sequence continues at coordinate 6,701 of AWOL01S0042395.1, read as the reverse complement.
AACCCAACTACAAAATTCATAGTGATACGCTCCCATTTTCACTCTGATATATCTAACTTCCGAAGCAAACCACCCGATCTCTGATGCTCATACTTGACCTGCAACAGTTCAAAACATCGTGAAACATACTCAACAATGTACTTCTTCATCCTTCTCCACTAATAAGGTTGTTTCAAATAGTGATACATCTTCGCACCACCTAAGTGAATAGAATACTGCGAACTATGAGCCTTCTCAAGAATCAACTCCCTCAAGCCATCCACCTTAGGAACACAAATCCGATCCTGGAACCTCAGTACCCTATCATCACCAATATTCATCTCCTTGGCACCACCTAGTTGACACTATTTCCTTAAGGACAAGAAAGTGTGAATCATCATATTGGCGCACTTTAATGCGCTCAAAAAAGGACGACTATGACACAACACAAGCAAGTACCCTGCTATGCTCCGAGATATTCAACATCACAAACTTGTTGGCCAAAGTCTGAACATACATAGCTAACAGTCTCTCTACAGTTTGAATAAAGGCCAAACTCCCCATGCTCTCTGCATTTCTACTCAAGGTATCAAGTACTACATTGACCTTCCCCGGATGATAAAGAATGGTAGTATCATAGTCCTTCAGTAGCTCCAACCATCTCCGCTGCCTTAAATTCAAGTCTTTATATTTGAACAGATGTTGGAGACTCCGGTGATTTGTATATACCTCACATGACATGCCATATAGATAATGCCTCCAAATCTTGAGTGCGTGTACAATAACAGCTAACTCCAAATCGTGCACCAGATAGTTCTTCTCATGGGAATTCAGCTGGCGCGACGCATAGGCAATCACCCCACCGTCCTGCATCAATACACATCCAAGACCAAACTTCGAAGCATCACAATAGACCATATATGATCCCGATCCTGAATGCAAAATAAACACTAGATCTTTAGTCAATGTCGTCTTGAGCTTCCAAAAGCTCTCCTCACACTCATCTGACCACCTGAAATGAGTGTCCTTATGAGTCAACTGAGTAAATAGAGATGCAATAGATGAAAACCCCTCCAAAAAGCGGCGATAATACCCAGCCATACCTAAGAAACTCCGGATCTTAGTAGCGGTAGAAGGTCTAGAACAAGTCTGAACTGGCTCAATCTTCTTCGGGCTCACATTGATCATGTCACTAGATACCACGTGACCCCAAGAATGCCACCGAGTCTAGCCAGAACTCACACTTAGAGCACTTAACAAATAGCTTCTTCTCCCTAAAAAACTGGAGCACAGTCCTCAAATGTTGCTCTTGCTCCTCAGCACTACGAGAATACACCAAGATATTATTAATGAACACAATGACAAAGGATTCCAAATACGGCTGTAACACACTATTCATCAAGTACATGAAGGCTGGGGCATTAGTCAGCCAACCCAAAAGACATCACTAAAAACTCACAATGCCTATAACGAGTCCTGAAATTCGTCTTGGGAATGTCCGAAGCCCTGATCTTCAACAAGTGATAACTTGATTTCAAATAAATCTTCAAGAACACCATAGCACCCTGAAGTTGGTCAAATATTTCATCACTGCGAGGCAATAAATATTTTCTCTTAATTGTAACCTTGTTCAACTGCCTATAGTCAATACACATTCTCATAGAACCATTCTTCTTCCTCATAAACAATATTGGTGCATCCCACGGTGATACACTAGGCCTAATGAACCCCTTATCTAACAACTCTTGCAACTATTCTTTCAATTCTTTCAACTCTGCTGAATCCATGCAATATGGTGAAATAGATATGGGCTGAGTGTCCGGCACCAAGTCAATACAAAAATCAATATTTCTATCAGGTGGCATGGCCGGTAGGTCTGCTAGAAACACATCAAAAACTCCCTCACAACCGGAACTGACTCAACGCTAGGAGTATCAACACTAACATTCTTCACAAAGGCTAGGTACGCCAAACACCCCTTCTCAACCATCTGTTGTGCTTTCAGAAATGAAACCACCATACTAGAAGTATACCTGTTTCAACCTTTCCATTCTAACCTTGGCAACCCCGACATGGCTAACGTCACGGTCTTAACGTGACAATCCAGAAAAGCATGATACGGAGATAACCAAGCCATACCCAAGATCACATCAAAATTTACCATACTAAGCAACAAGATATCAACACTAGTGTCAAAGCCCTCAATAGTAACCAAAAAGACGGATATACACGATCTACCATAATAGAGTTACCAACTGGTATAGATACATGCACATGAATATCAATAGAACTACGAGGAAAACCCAAATACCATGCAAAGTACGATGGCACAAAGGAATATATAGAACCAGGATCAAATTGAACTGATGCAATCCTATGACAGACCGAAACAATACCTGTGATAACCGCGGTAGAGGCCTCCGCCTCGGATCTACCTAAAAATGCATAACAGTAGGCCTGAACTCCTCCAGACTAACCTTCGCCTCTAGGGTATCCCCTGAATGCTAGAGCTCCTATTCTAGCTTGTAAGGCCCCGTACAATTTCGCCAAGGGATTCAAGTTTTGTGGTTCCAAGGTAGGGTGATGTGCTGTGGAGTTAATGGAAATATTTGGCAGAAGAAGGCGATTCTGCGGTCAGTTTCGCGAACGCAGAACCACTCCGCGGGCCGTATACCCGTCGCAGAGTTGAGCAGAAAAAATGGTTGAATTTTAAAGGTCATTTTGCGGTCCACTCTACGATCGCATATACATTTCGTGGTCCGCATTTTCTATCACAGATTTGGAATGAAGAATTTTGTTGGATGATTCTGCGATCCATTCTACGGCCGCATAAGTGGTATGCGGACCGCACACCGGTCCAGACCAGTCCAGTTCTTGGCATCGTTTTTGCAGCCCATTTTGTGGCCCCCATATCTGTTATGCGGTCCATTCTGTGACCGTCAGAGGGTCCATTTTCCTATTTATATAACCCTGCCCCATTTTGATAAATAGCCTTAGGGGCTCGTTTTAAAGAAAATACCTGATGATTTTAGAGAGAGGTAAAAGTATTTTATAGAGAGAAGGAGGAAATATAGCATTCCAATCACCCAGTCTTGCACCAATCTTCAATAATCAAGGAAGCCAATCACTAAATTATCATCTATCCGGGTAAGTCCTACTCCTAAGCTTTCATGCAAGAGGTTATGAGTTCAAGTATATTGTGGGGGTTGGAAATAGGCCATACATGTGACAATGGGTTGTAGTATGTAGGGTTAATGAACCATTTTGGTTAGCTTCTTGTTGAAATTGGTTGAGGGAGGAAGGGATTACCATTATAGAGCTTTATAGTCTATTTTGCATACTAGGTGTTTGACAAAATTCTTAAGAGAGTTACACATGAGAATCCTTCTAATTATTATCCGATATTCGCTACCTTCCTATATATTGTTATTGCTAGAAGTGTTGGGACATTGTAGTAACTTAAGGAAAGCTCAAATAGGGTATGTTGGCTAAACTACTCTCTTAGAATTGAATTCCATAATGGTCCCGTGAGTTTCAAGCATGGTTGGCTCAAGTTCCTTATTCCCATGTTCCGAGTTGTTCCCAATAAATTTGATTATACTGAGTAAGTAAAGTGTTGAGAATTATGTATTCAAAATATGTTCCGAATGTTCCTATCACATTAAGTTATCTTTTGAGAATGTGTTCAAGAATGATATGTGTATTAAAATGTTATGACTTTGAGTCATGTTTCAAATGAAAGTCTATTATGCTTAATTTGGAAAGAATAGTCAATGCGTCTAAAACTCTTAATGCTCATATATATACTTAAGGCCTTGATTTCGAATGTTCATATTGTTGATAATCTATAAAGATACTTGAAAGTGAACGAAGTGAGTTGTAGGTATAAAGTGTGGCCAACGTACCAAGAATGAAAATTATACGTGTGGCCAATGGTACCAATGAAATGAAATGATGTGAGAAAGGTTATGAAATGAGCCTTCATTCAACTGTTCCAAATTGACTTCGAAAATAGATTTGCCTAAAGGTTTATGCCCTCAAGTCATGCCCCAATGTGGCTGCTTTAACTAATGCTATGCTTTGTAAGTATTTCCAATGTGTTTTAAGCATTTACATATTTATGAGTTGAAATTGTGCACTGCCCTTTTGGGAAAAGTATTTAAAAAATAAATAGTGTATTGCTTGTTTATCATTCTAACGTGTGTTTCTACAGCTGGTCAGTTTGCCCCATTCTTTGGGAAGAAACCTATTGTGTTTAAAGTTTTCATTACTAATGAACTTGAAGTTATGATTTTCGGAATATTCGCTATGTTGATATTTGTGATGATGATTCTTGAAAGTGTGGAATACGAAATAAGGCCAACGTGCCATGAATGAATAATCATAAGTATGGCCAAGAGAGCCAAGGAAATAATGATATCGTGAATGGTTAAAAATACTAATGAAGATATATATAGTGTGAAAGACAATGAGGTGAATATAAAATATAATTGTACTTTTGTTTCCATTGTATGAAAAACAAAAATACTTTTGGGAATATCGTTAGTCACCGAGGAAGGGTAGGTCAAAATAACCTAACCCCGAAATTACACATGCCGGTGAAGGAGTGAATTGTGATTGTACCCCTTTATTGGGATGAGATTGATGTGATGAGAATATTCCCCTTTATTGGGATGAGATGATTGCTACAAAAGGGTGATGTCGATCCACACGACATTATGGTGAGACGGCCTAGCCGGTCGGGTTGTGATCGGACGCCATGCTGCACACATGGTGGTGATTGTGCTGAAAATTATAATTGAAATTGTGCTTGAGATTGTGATTGAGATAATTATTGAAGTTCGTGATAGTAATTGTGATTGTGGTTGATGTCTTCGGGGAAGACGGCCTAGCCTATCGGGTCGTGATCGGACTTAGTGAAAAATACACTGTGGCATATCTATATCGGTACTAATGATCTCCCAACCAAAAATATATATTATTTTCGTATTTTGAAAATTGTTATGTTTTAACTGGGCATTTAGAAATTGTTGATGGTGACTTGCTATTTCTATGATTTTTCCTTTCTTATATTGGCATTCTATTTTGAAAGAGGACATTTAGCTTTACATGCTAGTACTATTTCATATGTACTAACGTCCCTTTTGCTGGGGGCGCTACATCTTCAATAGATGCAAGTGGTTAGTCAGTGGGAGGTTTTGATCCTCGTTAGCAGTTACTCTCTATTCAGCAGATTTTGGTGAGCCCTACTCTGTTCCGGGACTTATGTCACTTTACGTCATGTTTGTGTTTGAGGTATAACCGGGGCCTTGTCACCGACACTTCCATACTAATCTTCTGTTGTACTTAGAGGTTCCGTAGATAAGTTGTGGGTGGTGTTTAATGTTGAGAATTAACCTAGTAAGTGTTGGTATTTGGGCAAACATGTTTTTCTTCATATCTATGAACTTGTAATTTTGGAAATCATAAATGAATATCCTTTAGTAATGGAAAAAGAATGTGGAACACTTGACTCTTCTCATGTCTATCACTTGCACTAATTCTTATATTGTTAATGGGCAAGGTTGGGTAGAAGTCATCTAGCAGGCTTGCTTAACCGGGGTATCTTGGTTAAGCGTCGTTCGTGCTCCCCGAGTTCGGGGCATGACATAGATAGTGGGGCTGGTGGTGTAACAACTGGAACTGGAGTCACTGACTGAGAACCCTGTTGTGTTCTACCTCTACCACATATGGGGCAATCCTTCTTGATGTGACCTACCACTTCAAACTCAAAACAACCTCGAGCTGATAATGGTTGCTGAATATGAGGTTGCCTCTGATAACCCGAGTACCCACTGGAAGAACCCTAAGCCAAAGGAACACGATAGAGGCTCAGTGTTGGTAATGCACTGAATGCAAACTAAAACAGAGCACCTCGAGTGGGCTGATAAGTTGAAGGAGCTGGCCTGCTAGGGTGGCTTCTCCCAGAATGATCCCGAACTCCAAATGAGGTATCACTAAAACTGCCATAATATCGGGGCTTCTTGCTCCTCCTTACCATGGCGTCCCTGCTTTGACTCTGGATGCGCTCAATCCTGCGTGCTATGTCCACAACCTGAAGAAATGTAGTACGAGTCTCTACCTCGTTAGCCATAGCAATATTGATACCAAAATTCAACCCCTCAATAAACCTCCTCACCTGCTTAACCTCAGTGGGGATCAGAAAAGCTGCATGATGGGATTGATCAGTGAATCTCATCTCATACTGAGTCACAAACATACGACCCTATTAGAGGTACTCAAACTGACCCCGCATCTCTTTCCTCTATGTGAGTGGAATAAACTTCTCTAAGAAGAGATGTGAGAACTGACTCCAATTGAGTGGAAGTGACCCTCATTGCCTGCTACGCTCATATGACTACCAACACCTCTTGGCCCCTGAAGCTGAAAAGTAGTGAATATGATCCCATTGGACTCCACCAAACCAAGATTCCGTCGAGATTGAAAACTATCTTAGAAATCATGTGCATCTGCCAAAGTATCACCATCATAATATGGAGGACCCATCTTCCTGAATCGATCAAACCTCTTCTGCTCCTCCTCAGACATAACGGCCTCCACCACCATCCTAGCAGTGGCTATGGGAGGATGCACCTCAACTTGTACCACTCCTGGCATTTGATAACCAATCGCAACATGATTAGGAGTGTTAGTAGAGGGAGTCTGTGCCCCTCCCCCGACTT
>AWOL01S0042394.1:0-20181 GCA_000715115.1 Nicotiana otophora | reverse complement strand
CAATAACAAATACAATGGAAGTTGATAACAACGGCAATTAAAGAAGATAAAGAAGACACAAATTTAACGTGGTTCGGTCAAAGTGACCTACGTCCACAAGCGGAGAGCACCAATTTCATTATACCAATAAGAGTACAAAATTAGAGTAAATACTCTAATTAATCCCAAATACCCTAAGAGAACAACCTCACAAGATCACTCCAAAGAAATTTCTTTCAGACAAGTGCTTCCCAATACTAACTCTCATACAAAACACTCTTAATAAATGAGGAAAGGAAGAAACAAGAAATGAAGACCCAAGTCTTGTTGGTGTGTCTAAAATGAACTAATGGCCACTAATGGCCTTCCCTTTTATAGGCAAAAAAGTCTTGGCCTCTTAGGTGTAAAACAAGAGATACAACTTGTGCAAATGATGTCCAACACACAATGCAATATTTTTGGGTCCCAAATAATATTGCCAACAAAATCTACACTTTACAAAGATGTTTATGCTTATGTAAGATGAACTCCATTAGCCAAAATATTGGCCATAATTACAATAACAAATAGCTTCCATAAAAACATTGAAAGTTTTGATCGTTCTCATTTGCACGTCACACAAATCTATATAAATAATATATAAATTACTATCATTCAATTGGAGAGAGAAAACAAACCTGAATTTCACCGGACTGACGTTTGCTACAAGTATAAGTCCTTTTGTGGCAGATATAGCTTTGAAAGGTTTTTTCATCGAGCAGAGTTCAAATACATGAAATGAGGTATACCCTCTTGCTTGACAACAACCACAGAAATCCTAATGATAAAGAGAATCATTTTATCCTAATATATACAACAATTACAGAAACTACAAACTATCCAATTCACATATTGCCTCAGGAAAATAATACTTCGGCGGGAATATATAAATTTGCCCTACGCAAGCAACAATAATTCAAGAGTTGCTTCCCTTAGATTTAGCTAAGGAAACATTAACTAGGTACAATAAGCATAATTCAGTAAAAACGTTTTATGTCATACTTACCTTTCTCACCATAGAATATGAATTAAACTTACCTTTCTCACCATAGAAAATGAAATCCTCAAGCTTTAATCCAACTTCCTTATTCATTCCTATATGAAAAAGAACTTTATTTATAAGCTTCATACTTCAAACTTAACAAATTACTAAATCAGAAATCGAGAAGTTAGCTTTTAGTGGCTAGAAATTCTTTTTCTTGGTAGGATAGACAAAACTTTTATAGGAATCTGCATCTTAAGCAGGAAACCAAGTCCCTCACAAGTCACAAGCAAGTAGCAACCATACGGAAATAGAAAGACAGGGGGGAAAGAATAATTTTTTACAGCATTAAGAACTCAAGTTAGCCATAGCTGAAACACATAGAGCCCAAGGAAGCATTTTTCTTTCACCATTCTACATTAAATCAACATTGAGCAATGCATGCACTAAAGAACTAAAGTACTGCTTTTTAGCCAGAGAGAGAAACATTCACAGGCAACTCACTTCCAAAATCTAAGATGAACCAAAAGAAAGAATAAAGTTTAATTTTTTAATGTTCACAGCAAAACCAAAAAGACCAGTAGTTTAATTCACAATTAAATACATACATATAAAAGTATATGATAGCTTTTGAAAAATAGGTAAGCAAAATTCCAATAGAGAAGGAAAACAAACCAGTGTCCTTGCAGCTTTTAACAGGTTCTTCCTTGACCACAGGTACAGAATCTTTGCAATTCCTCTCCAAGAATCTCCAGAAAAATCCCAAGGTTGATGAGAGAAGAATAATTCTGAGGGAAAAAGAAATTAAACCAGTGAACCCAACTCAAGTAATTGCACTGCCAATTTCATGTTCTTGACTTTATGACAAGTCACTACCATTACATAATAAAGATTCATCTACTCCAAAATGGCACAGTGCAGAAATTTAACTTCAAGAATGACATGTCTAGAGATGGATTTTAATGAGAGGAAGAGAGAGAAGGAACAATCAATCAGCAGAGAGAAGAAAAAGTTTGGGAAACAGAAATTACTTCTGAAAGTGAAACCACTTGTCCATATAAATAAAAGTAACTACTCCTATAACACGTGTCACCCAAAAGAATTAGTAAGAACCAAAATATTAGAATGCCCATTATTAGATATCAATAATTACCAAATTGCCAATGTTCGCACACTTCAACTCATGTTTACATTAAAAGTTGTGCAATAAGTTGAAAAATTCTTTTTTTTGGGTTTGTCAAAACAAATTGTAAACTAGTAAACTGCTCTATTCTTGGTATTATATGTATATAAATCATATATTTTATATATGTAAAAATTATAATATATTTTTAAATATATACAAAAAATATTCTACACACACACATATATATATATATATAGAGTACATATCATCACATATCCTGTATATATTTTATTATATATATGCATGTCACGACCCAAAATTCCTCCGAAGGAGTCGTGATGACACCTAGTCTCTAAATTTAGGTAAGCCTAACACATACCGAAATGATAACAGGTTTTACTAAACAACTATTAAACATAAAAAAAAAACTATTAAACATGAACCGGAAATTTCTAAATAAGCCAACAATCTCAACATGATACAATATCCCAAAACCGGTAGTACAAGTCATAAGCCCTTCTAAGAGTAACTATATATAATGAATACATCACTGCTCCGGAATAATAGGAAACAATAGAAATAAATACAACACAAGGTGACTTCGGAGCCTGCGAACGTCCAACAGGTGTACCTTGAAGTCTCCAGCCGCACAAGCATATGTCTCAAAACTAACTTGATCCGAAGTACCTGGTTCTGCACAAAAATATGCAGAAGCGTAACATGAGTACACCACAGTAATACCTAGTAAGTATCAAGCCTAACCTCGGTAGAGTAGTGACGAGGCCAAGTCAAGACGCCTACAAAATGTGTAAACCTGTGCAGGATATAACATAAAGCTAACAAGGAAATAACATAAATTTAAGGCCAATAGTAGAAGGATTCCAAATTACAATCAAAAGTGAAAATAATGGGAGCAAGAATAGCAACAAGAAACAACCACATAATCAAGCAACAACACACCCGGAGTACAGGTGAGATATGAATGTGTCCAAACAAGGGAAATCGATGACAACTCAATCAATCAAATCATTCATAATGCACGAATTTCAACAAGAATTATCCCATATACCACTTCTCATAATCTCATATCATATGTCCCAATTTCCAAACTTTACACACAAGGCACCTTGTGCCCAAATTTTCCAAATCACTTTCGCACGAAAAACTCCACGTGCTACCCAGTACATAGTATCCGTATCAAATGCTAATTAAGATGTTCAAGAGATTTATTTATATACCGTAAAGTAAAATTACAGTTTCTGAACCAAGTAGGAAATCAGTAAGAAAATGAGTTTATTTTAGAAATTATTTGGGTGAAAAAAATAATATTTTCAAATAACATAAAGCATCGGACAAGCTACTGAATTTAATATAGAATTTATTAAATTAAAACATAATAACGATTCTTTTTAAGTAAAGCAAAAAACATCAGACATGGTAAGGAGATTAAGTTGAGAAATCAATTAAAGTAAAATATGACAACTATTAAAAATAGTAAAGTACCGAATGAAATGACAAGTTTTAACTTAACAGTCACATGAGGTAAGCATGTTAATAATTCTTTTATTTAAACCCGTTATATTACCAACAACTCAACAGGGTATGAGATAATGACTCAGCATAGTAAATTCAACTTGAAAATCAATTCACCAAAATAATAGTAATAGGATAAGAAAACAGGAAATGACGGCAACACAGTAACTAATAGAAACAACTCGATCCTCGAAAATCAGTAAAAACCGGGAATACTAATCCTCGAAGTCTCGTACGAAAGAACCGAAGCCAATACAATACATCAAGGAATACAAAACACATAAAGTGTTGTGGCGCGCAACCCGATCCCACCGTACAACATGATCCTTCCTTATTCCACCATGTAAATATCGATAATAATAAGTAAATATATATGTTGCGGAGCGCAACCCGATCCCATCATATAATCAGAGTCAATATCATAATTCTTCCTTATTTCACCATATCAATCCACCCTAATTTCACATGTTGTGACGCTCAACCCGATCCCACCGTACAACATAAATCCATCCTTATTCCACATATTGCGTCGTGCAACCTAATCCCACCGTACAACATAAATCCACCCTTATTCCACCTGTTACAGCGTGCAACCCGATGTCGCACCCTGTTTTCTCGCGAAAGCGGGTTTCGACGTGTGACAACTCTTTTAAATGGGTATTAAAAAAGAAGAATCGCCACCTAACGATTTTGAGGTGCGTTAGGGAACCTATTTGCAAATCATTCCGTTTGACTAGTTCGTGTCACCAAATATCGGGTAAGGGTACAAATTACCTCAAAGAGGAGGTGTTAGGCACTCTTCGAGGTCCAGAACTGTGGGTCCCGGCCGAACTTTAAACTATGTAGATTATGTAGTTAGTCTAGGTGATCAAATAAATAAATAAAAATTTAGAAGTCGGAGAGTCTTATTATAACTCATGAGAATCGATACAAAATCTTAATGACTACAAGGATACAACTACATTGATCTATGTTAAATGACTAAGTTTAAATAACGAGTTCATAAAGAAATGAGGGAGGGGTCCTAAGTTTTTTAACTTAAAGGATCACCCCATGCAACATAAATAATACTTCGTAACTCCCTTAAGGTGGGGATTGCTCATATTATTCAGCGGGCACAAAGTATCATCTCCTGCTACCCGATTACTATGTTAAAGTTGTTTACCTAAAGGCACTCTAATTCAATTCAAGGTCGTACCATATGCGTGCACTACCCGTCCCACACTTTATGGCCAAGGAGGCTTTGGACCTCTATTTGGGTGGTTCTTGACTCTTCTTAGGATGCGCAAAATGATAAAACTAGCGCAGATTCAAAAAAATATATAAGACTACACATAAGTACAATTAAAGGCTCAAGTTAACTTCACCACATAAATAACAAATGCACGCGGGCAGTTAGGCAATAGACGATTTCAGACGCATTAGAGTCATTAAGTCCTATAGGCATAGTTTCTATGTGAGTCTAATCTCCAGTGTTGTATAGGCAACATTGAAGCTTTAAACTAATGAATTTGCATATTAAAGGTATTACAAACCTATAGGCATAACATCTATATGGTTTATATAACAAGACAGTGAAACAATCTCAGAATTCCGAATTATCAGTGCTGCTTTTATAGACATGTGTCTCGAGAAGGTGACAGTGTCCTATAGACGAGATTTCTAATAGTTGATAACTATTCTTGATTTTATAATACTTTACTCCTATAGGCATGTCATCTAGGCATGGCATTGTAATAAAGACAACATAAGTAGTTGATTAAAAGATTAGGGTCCTATAGTCATGATATCCAGATGGGAAGTACACTAAAAAATAATAGAAGCAATAGACCGATTGATTATTTGAAGTCCTATAGGCATGGTTTCTAGGTTGACAAAGAAAAATATGTGTTATTGTATCCTATAGGCATGTTGTCTAAGTGTGCACAATAGTAGACCTGGAAACAAGTATAACAAATACTCAAACATGCTTTAAACAATTGAGTAAAGTGTGTGCGATTTCCTATAAGCATGCTTTCTATGAGTGTGTAAAATAGAGCATGTCAAACAAAAATAGCAAACAAAGCATGAAGACCCTATAGGCATATTTTTCACCCTTTCATGCAAGTATTAGAATACCCCGACCCCCTTTTTATTAATTCCCAATCATTCATTATACAAATTATTACAACCTAAATGGAATAAATACATGCCTAATCATAAATGTAAAATAACCCAGTGATGCATCTGGGCCTTCAAATGGCTTTTAAAATTCAGCCAGGCCCATATTCCAGGCGCAGATAATGTGCTCAAAACCACAGTACCAAGAACCAGATTCAGCAGTTCAGGCCTAACAACAAGACAATTCTCTTGCCCATCCATTACCAGTTATAGATAATTAAATCGCGAATGGCAACTCATGCAAACCCCAAATCATTTAAGATAACTCAAATTCTAAGGTGGAGCATATGCTCATTTGAACCCTAATACCACAACTAACAAAAGAAAGAATTCTAAACGTCCCAAAGATAGGTCACACACTTGAACATCACATAAGCACACATAAGATGTAGAGAATATGCATAATACATAGATTGGACATATACAGGGGTTTTCATATTAGCAAACAAGTTTCAGGTAACAAGTTTCTTGAGATACACATGATTTGATTGTAGAAATCTAGCATACAAGAATCTACAAAACAAAGGAGTTAAGCATGAGAGTTCAAAGCAAACAGGGTCATGAATTAGTTTCCATAAGGTTAACAAGTAGCAATGACATAATCGAGAGACAAGGAACGACAATGAACTTCACAAGAAAATCTTAACATAAGCATGCGGGGGCAAAGCATAACTAAGATTTGTAAGTCAATTCGTGACAAGCAGAAAGTATTTATAAGAAAATCGATTAAGAAATTAAAGGTCAACAATATTGAAAAACCTGCACAACAGCTAAAGAAGACACAAATTTAACGTGGTTCGGTCAAAGTGACTTACGTCCACAAGCGGAGAACAACAATTTTATTATACCAATAAGAGTACAAAAGAGAGTACAAAATTAGAGTAAATACTCTAATTAATCCCAAATACCATAAGAGAATAACCTCACAAAATCACTCCAAAGAAATTTCTTTCAGACAAGTGCTTCCCAATACTAACTCTCATACAAAACACTCTTTATAAAGGAGGGAAGAAAAAAACAAGAAATGAAGACTCAAGTCTTGTTGGTGTATCTAAAATAAACTAATGGCCTTCCCTTTTATAGGCAAAAAAGTCTTGGCCTCTTAGGTGTAAAAGAAGAGATACAACTTGTGCAAATGATATCCACCACATAATGCAATATTTTTGGGTTCCAAATAATATTGCCAACAAAGTCTACACTTTGCAAAGATGCTTATGCTTACGTGAGATGGACTCTATTTGTAACGACCCAACCGGTTGTTTTGACTGTTACAATCTCGTTCCCCTAAATAAAACTTCCCGTATATGTTTTTAATGATTTATGACTTGCGGGGATGGATGGATCGGGATTTGGAAGTGTTCGGGTTGAAATCGGAACACTTGGTTCCTTAAGTTAGCCTTAAAAGGCCAAGTTTGACTTCAATCAATATTTTGAGAAAACGACATCGGAATCGGGATTTGACAGTTCCAATAGGTTTGTATGATAATTTCGGACTTAGGCGTATGTTCGAATAGGGTTTTGGATAACCCGGGAGCATTTTGGCGCTTAATAGTGAAAAACAACTATTTGAAGGTTTAAAGTTCTTTAAAATTGGTATGGAATAGGTTTTGGAGTAATGGAGGTTCGTTTGGAATTTCGAGTCTGAGAATAGCTCCGTATAGTGATTTAAGACTTGCACGCAAAATTTCGTGTCATTCCGAGTAGTTTAAGTATGTTTCGGTGCATTGGAAGTAAATTGAATAACTTGAAATTCTTAAGTTTCAATCAATTTGGTTTTGGGTATGATTCTTAGATTTGATATTGTTTTACGCGTTCCGAGAGTTCGAGCGAGTGCGTTTTATGATTTCAAACCTGTTGGTATGTTCGGGCGGGCCCCGGGGGCCCCGAGTGTTAACTGGACGAGGCTCGGATCAATTTTGAAATTTTAAAGAAGAGCTGAAGCCTTCTGCTTCTGGTACGTTCGCACCTGCGCTTGGACAGCCGCAGGTGCGACTCTCGCAGATACGAGGTTTATGTGCAGAAGCGGAAGAAGGGAAGGGGAGGCCACCGCCGCAGATGCAGAATGTTGGCGCACCTGCGAACGCGCAGGTGCGAGGCAGTGTGCGCAGATGCGAGAGGGGGGCAGTTGATCGAAACTCGCACCTGCGAGGATTTTCTGCAGGTGCGAAAGCCGCAAGTGCGGTACCCCTTCCGCAGGTGAGAAACCACTGCTTGGCAGAATGGTTAAAAATCGAGGCTCACACATTTTGAGCCCATTTTTCCTCCATTTTGGGGCAATTTTAGAGCTTTTGAGAAGGGAGTTCAACTAACAACTTGGAGGTAAGTTAATTCCACACCGCTTGAGTTAAATACATAGATTATAGGTAGATTATAACTAGTAAATCTTAGAAATCAAAGATTTAGATTAAAAAAACTAGATTTTTATAAACTTGAGATTTTAACCACGAAAATAGTTATGAAATTGGGTAGAAATTATATATTTAAGTTCTTGAGATTATGGGTAACGTTTTCATCCGAACAATTTTAGAATCCGAGCATGTGGGCCCGGGATAAATTTTAGAAATTTTACCATTTTGGATAAGGTAATTTATTTAATAGATAAATTTCGAATCCTTTATCATATATTAATTATTGTGTATAATGTTTGAATAGTTTCGGAGCTTTCGGCATCGAATTAAGAATTCAACGCTACGTGGTAATCGGAAAGTGGACTTGGGGACGAGGTAAGTCTCTTGTCTAATCTTGTGAGGAAAAATTACCCCATAGGGATTAAATTAAATAATTGTTGCTAATTGCGGGGGCTACGTACGCACGAGGTGATGAGAGTCCGTGCGTAGCTACTATTAATGCTAAAGTCTGGGTAGTTTAAGACTCAAAAGTATGAATTACTTGTGTAAATTGTATTCTTTGTTTAATTAATGTTAATTGATATATATGAATATATTGTGAATTGTTAGATAAAGATATTAAAGGATGGAAATCTCATATGCTTGATTTTTTGTTTAAATTAATTAATTATTAAAATAAATTATTCTTCCTCTCGAATTTATCTTATAATAAATATACTCTCCTTCCGGAGGTACATAAGAAAATGTCCTCNGGCAGTATAGATGCATTTATGGATCGTGCCGCACGTCCCTCGGCAGTGTACACGACACTCTGGATCGGGCCGTACGTCCTCGGCAGAAATCGTGTTTAATAATAATAATCACACGATACCTTAATAGTTTATTGCAGCTTGTGAATCTAATTGGTAAATTGAAAATCTTTAGAATTTATTAAATTATTATTCTTGCTTGTTAAGGAATTATTGTTATTCTTGTAAATGAGACTAATTGATAAATTTGGAAATTTATTTGAAATTGAAGGAATTTAATTAATATATTAAGAATTACTGCATTTGAAGGAATTTAATTATTTCTACTGGTCAATAAAATTACGGTTAACTCTGTGAATTACGTTGATATACATATTTATATTTCATGATTATTTAATATTATTGACCCATAGTGAGTGTCAAAGTCGGCTATCTCGTCTCTACCTCTTCGAGATTAGGCTTGATACTTACTGGGTACACGTTGTTTTCGTACTCATACTGCACTTGCTGCACATTTTGTTGTGCATGTACATATATGTCTAGTGGCCTTGTGGGCGCAGATGTGTGGTTAATAATTGTGGGGACATATATGAGCTGCATTTTGTATTACGATCCGCAGCCAACAGAGTCTCCTTCAGGGTTATTATATTTTTCCTGTCTAATTTGTATTCTAGACAGATATTGTATTTTATTTTTAATTTCCTAGTAAATGCTCATGCATTTGTGAACCGGATTTTGGGAATGGTTGTGAATTGTTTAGAAATTTAGTTGCTAAAAATATTTATCATTTACTCTATGAGTTTTATCTTTACAATTTCATTAAAGAAATCTTTTTATTTCAAAAATACTAAAATGGGTAATTAAGTTAATTAATTATGGTTAGCTTGCCTAACAGTGGTGTCCGGCGCCATCATGGCCTTTTTGAATTTTGGGTCGTGACAACATGGTCTCAGAGCCAGGTTCACTTAGGTCTTACGAGTCATGAGCAAGTCTAGTAGAGTCTTACGGATCGGTACGGAGACGTTTGTGCTTATCTTCGAGAGGCTACAGGGCTGTTTGGAATACTTTCCTTCTTGATTCCTAATCGTGCGATTCGATTCCTTTGAGGCTTATGCCTACATTTTCTTCTTATTCAATCTTATGCGACGTGAAACGCTTGTTATAAATTGGGGATCGAGGAAATTTTTAATGGTACTACAGATGTAGTACATGATACTTCTCCCTGTGTAATTAATTGGGCTATTGTCGTCGCCTTGCGAAAGGCCGCTCTGTCATTTCAAAGTAAGTATCAGTACTACCTAATTAGAATATCATTGTCAAAGCAAAAATACCTACTCTAATAAAAACTTTTAGCATGAGAAATGATTTACTGCTTAGAAGAAACAGATGCAAAGATCCTATAATCTAAACAAAACTTTAACGACACAGACGAACATGAAATAAACCAAACGAAAAGAATTTCCATGGCAAAACATTTAGCATTCTTCATTTTTATAGTTTGGGGTTAAGAAATCAAGATTAAGCACTTACATCCTTAATAACAAAGTTAACAGAACACAAAAATATTCCACCACACAATACAATGAAATTTACTAACATGGAAAATTCAAACGACACAGCCATAATAGATTATAAAATTTTAACCAAGCATTATCTTCGAGCAAAATGGTAAAGAAGAAAACAACGGACCTTTGAAACCTTTCAATACATAAAAGATCTTCCAACTGGTTTAAAAGAAGAATGCGACTCTGTAGTTGAACACGAACAACTCCGTCGTCCAGAGACCTTAAACGGAAACCTCATCTGTGCACTGATGAGCCCGATCTCCGATTACTCCAAACTCAAAACATGAGATGAAAGATCCATTTTTTCTGCTCTTTTAAACGGCTAAATCGTAGCAGTTTTAAATAAGAAAATAAATGACTTTGGAGCTATGTTTTTGACTGAGATTAGGAGGTTGTTTTCGGAGCTTTTTCGGAGTTGCTTTCAAGCTATTTTGCAACTAGATTCGAATTGGTTTTGAGCTGGAGTTTTCAGCTTACTTCTATGGATTGGACTGGAGGTTGGGGTAGTTTTTGGCTAGAGTTTGGGGCTGATTTCAACTGATTGTTGTTGCTTTTTTGGCTATTTTTGTAGCTGGTTTCAATGGAGTTTCTTGGATGATTCCCCTCCCTTTTTCTTTTGTGTCTTCTCTTTCTTTTTTTCCCATGTGTGTGTACATGAAGGGAATGGGGATATATGGGTTGTGAGTGGGAGACAAAGAGTGAGGGACATGAGTGGGGGGCAAGGAGTGGGGGAATGAGTAGGAAAGTGGAGTGGGGACACGCGTGAGGAAAATGGGAGCGGGAAAGATGGAGTGAAAAGTGAGGTATTGGTGAGATGAATGAAAATAATTCAAGTATGATCAAAAATTAGATGCCCACACCAAGGATAACTCTAGGCATGAAACTAAGCAAACTAGCACTATCAAGCTTGGCCTATAGAACAGTGTTATGGGAACCAAAATGGTAGTAAGACATGCAACTATAGTACAATGTCGAGGTTTGCAAGCACCATAGAAATATGCATTCTGAAAGGTTCAGGATTCACATGGGCATGATCATTTTAAGAAAGTGAGTAGGTAGAATATTGTATATATATGAGTAACTTAGCATGAAGAGGGAAGAATAATTTGGAACAATTTCTGAGCAAATATGAATTACTAGTAAGTTTTAACACAAGAATCCAAAATAGAGTACGAAGATACACTCACACCAGGCAATAATCAGGTTTAACATTCGAATCCGGCAAATATACAAAGAGCAGGAATAACCTTAGTTAATTACTCATGATTCTAAGATTAGAACATAAATAGAATTGGGGCATTAAAACTGCAGCAAGACATTAAGGAGAATATGATTGAAAATAAAAGTAGCACAGTAAAAGGATCACAGAAGTTCAAGTAATATTTAAGAGGGCCAAAACTTTACTGCACCTAGAAAAGAACAAGTTACCCATCTAGAAGCTTTGGACTTAGGTAATATCATAACACATGGAATTGTAGAAGAAACATCATCAAAACTGACAGTCAGTAGAGCATGTGACAATCATACAACATTAGAAATTCATAACCAGCAGGGAAGCTGAGTCAAACAATAGTGGCACACACAATTCACATAGGCACCATCATACATGAGGGAAGTAAGTTGAATTATAAAGGTAGAAAACACTAACCAATTGCAAAGTTAAATGAGCAAAAGAATGAGTAACTTATAATATCAGTAGTGATTCAGTAGCAGCAATTGAAGGAAGACATTGGAACCTCAAATCCCCAGTGCTTCAGAGTTCACAAGGGCCTTGAGAAGGACTTCGAGCAGTGCTTGCACCAGAGGAGGTCGTTTAATGGTATTGTGGTCTTAGCTTTCAGCCGGTCAAGAATTCAAACTGTTTCAGAAAATATTCGAGTGTAACAGAGTAAGTGAATGAGTGAAGGGGGAGAACAGTGAGAGTAATAACAGTAATGAGGTCCGTCCAAAGGGGAATTTGGGGAGGGGTTATATAGTGGAAGAAATTGAACAAACAAACATGGAAAACGATCAATCAAACACAAATAAGGAAAGAAAATATCGCATGCAATCAATAATAGAACCAGTAAAAGAAGAATCGAAATCCAAACCCCAGTTGGAATCGAACTCAGGGCAAATTGTTTAGAAGCCCTAATCACGAAGGAATCAACGGAGATATACTATATACAAGAGAGATTTTTCTCTTCTCCATTTTATAGAGCCACAATCGCACCCAGAACCATAGAATCAAAGTCGGATTCGTGAGAATCGAACTTTCCATAAGTGCAATGGTAACAAAAGTTACCATAAATGAGTGGTAGTAGCAGGAAAGGTAAGTACAACCCACGTATGAACATGTATAAGGAAAGAATAAGAAAGGATATCCATGGTCGGCTAGGGTTTAGTGTGAGAGTGGAGAGATGAGAGAATGCAGAGGCGGCTGTGTGTGGGGAAATGGTCTCTAGGGTTTGGGTGAGAGTGAGGGTTTTATTTTGGGCCGTTGATCTCAAAAGAAAGTGGGACGGGTCTAAAAACGGGTCCAGACCAGTTTAGATGTATGGGTTGTTTGGTTTGGGCTTCTTAAGGGTGAAATGAATGGGCTAGGAGCCCTGGGCTTGTTTTGGTCTGAAAAAATTAGCCTTGTATTGGGCTGGAATTTAAATACACAAAATTCATAAAAATAAATTATAAACAATAACTAATAAATAAATAAAAATATTATTCGTCTAGTAAAATATTTGGAAATAACAGTTTAACATTATAAAGATATGACAAATGCTATTTTAGTATGAATAATGTAATAGATACAATTATGTATAGAATATAGGCTATTATTGTAAAATTATGCAAAATAGCTTTTGACCACAAATATAATTATATAAAGTAAGGTAAAATATCATGGGACATATATGTAGATGCAAATAATAAATTTGGACGATTAAGTGATCACAAAATAATTTAAAGGAGTAATTAATACATATTCAGGTGATTAAAATACAAGAAAAATCAATTTTAAAACTTTAAAAATTATTTAAAAAAATTATAGAAAATATTTGTATAACTTTTGTAAATAAAGTAATGATGCAAAATGATATTTTTAAAATATATATACTATTTTAAAAATATGAGGGCAAAATTGGGTATCAACAGCCGCCCCTCTTTACCCGAGAATGATGAAAGAGTTATCGGGTAAAGAAAATGATGACAAATTTTGTCCGAAGTGAGTGAGGAATGATGTATTTGAAAAAATAGGGGCCGAACCCTGGTTCTTGAGTTGCCTACATATCCCTAGTGCTACGAGAATCAGGCAGTGTGTAGTTCTGGATCCAACGGCGTACGAAGCCGATGGAGATGTTATAAGAGTGATCGTATGTTTCAAAAGGATCTTTTGGGTAGGGTAGTGTCGTAAGCGATGGAT
Organism: Nicotiana otophora; assembly: GCA_000715115.1. NCBI lineage: Eukaryota > Viridiplantae > Streptophyta > Magnoliopsida > Solanales > Solanaceae > Nicotiana > Nicotiana otophora. Next base: position 6,303 of record AWOL01S0042394.1, on the reverse strand, counting down.
AATTTTAGATGGGGTCATGAATACAAATTAGACGTTACAGATGTACGAGGCAGATATTTGAACGGTTAAAAGGTAATCAACTGTTGATCATCAGTTACATTTAAAGGATGTGAACATTGTGAATGGAAACCAGAGTGAGAATTACTCCTGTTTGTAGAACGGTTACCTCCCGAGTTACCTGCAAAACTTAAAATACGATGCGTGCGAATATATGGGGTTATTTCATAATCTAAACATGATGCAGATTCCCTTCGGACCATGAGAATTGTCCTTGGACTATGAGGAGATGTTCTTAGACTATGATGTCCTGGGCCATTAAGTATATGATAAGGGATTCACGGTCATGGAATAGTTTTCTCGGGCCATGAGCATGGTGCCTCCAGACTATGACGTATTTGAATAATGATATGCAATTTTGAGAGATCCTCAGGCCATGGCATGATGTCTCCGGGCTATGAGGATGATGCCCTCAGACTATGACGCCTTCAGACAATATGGTGATGTTTCAGCCTATGAGATGCAAAGATGCGGCTATATCAATCGTTTGATAGAGGAAACAGATAATGCTTAGTCATATGTGAGAACGAGACGAGATAAGGTTTAGTCTTGTATGAGATGGGGGCAGTGCTTAGCCCGATGCAAAGAGAGGAGACAATGTTTAGTCTCATGCAAGAAAGGCAATTCCTAGCCTTATGTAACAATGAAGGCCATGCTTAGCCTCGTGCAAGGAATGGAGACAGTGCTTAGTCTCATGCAAGGAAAGGCAGTGCTTAGTCTAATGCAATGATACAGGCCATGCTTAGCCTCGTGCAAGGAATGGAGACAATGCTTAGCCTCGTGCAAGGAAAGGAGATAATACTTAGTCTCTGGCAAGGAAAGGCAATGCTTAGGCTTATGCAATAATGGAGGCAATGCTTAGCCTCATGCAAGAAATGGAGAAAGTGTTTAGTCTTATACAAGGAAAGGCAATGCTTAGCCTTATGCAATACTGGAGGCAATGCTTAGCCTCATGCAAGAAATGGAGACAGTGTTTAGTCTCATACAAAGAAAGGCAGTGCTTAGCCTTATGCAATGTGGAGACGGTGCTTAGTCTCATGCAAAGAATGGAGATAGTTCTTAGTCTCATGCAAAGAATGGAGACAGTTCTCAGTATCATGCAAGGAAAGACAACGTTTAGCCCTATGCAAGGAGTAAAGACAATGTTTAGTATCATGCAAAAGAAGGAAGTACTTAACCTTATGTAATGATGAGGGCAGTGCTTAGCCCTATGCAAGAAAAGCAATGACTAAATGCGAGAGAATAAAGCATTTTTTATCTTGATGTGTCTGCGTTTGGCAACCTTTATCGTTGTGAAGATAGTGATCTTGTTGTGTGTATGTTTTTGCGGACGTTCCTGTTATGTTCATTGTGTCTGCATCCAAAGAAAAATCGTGAGTTTTGCGGGGGAAAGGTTAGTTCGTGCTCTCGATTTCTTGCTTCACCTTTGCTTTTGTCTGAGGTCTCTACTTGAGTTACCCCAAGTAATGTCTCGCTGCTATAGAAACATAATTTTTGAAAAACATGCGTTTGATAAATTATTTATGAAAATGTAGTGGTTTGAAATATGTGATAATGCACGGGAGCAAATAATTTGTTGAATTGATGACCGTGACATGCTTTTGAGACATTGCAACCTCCTTGACTAGGAGTTTTGAGGATCCTCCTCAAAATTCTGCCCCAGCTTAAGTGCATACTTCCTACGATACATTCCTTGGCGATTTCAAGCTTGATGGGGTCGGGCAAACTCGAGATCCTGCCCCAGTTTCTAACCATAGGGGGCATGAAGATTTTATCATGATGTGACCGAACCCACATGGCTGCCTATGTATCCCTTCTTAAACGGGAATTAGGTCAAGCGTAGTTCAGTTATATCAAAGAGAAAGTGCGAACATAATCTTAAACATAGTATCTCTTGACTGCGCCCGAACTGATATGTCTTGGCCAAATCTCTCCATCCATTTCTGCAAGTATAAGTGCTCTTCCTATTAATACTCGGTGAACCATGTAAGGGACTTGTCAGTTGGGTGAGAATTTCCCCTTTGCTTCATCCCGATGTGGAAAGATCCGTTTCAACACCAATTACCCTGGTGTGAATTGCCCCGACCTGGCCTTTTTATTGAAAGCCCTTGTCATTCTGTTCTGGTAGAGTTGACTGTGACATACTACATTTATTCTTTTTCCATCAATGAGAGCTAGTTGTTCATACCGGCTCCGTATCCATTATGCGTGGTTAAGATCGAATTCCTGTATGATTCTTAAGGAAGGGATTTCTACTTCATTATCTTCTCATGCCATTGTTTGTAATTGGCTACCATTTTCCTTAATATCTTCTTGATGTTCTTGTTAGTGGCTTCTATGACTCCATTCATTTGTGGCATGTATGCTGTAGAGTTCCGATGCTTGATCTTGAATGTTTCACACATGGCTTTCATCAAGTCACTGTTGAGATTGGCGGTATTGTCGATAATGATTGACTTAGGTACTCCAAATCAATAAATGATGTGGTCCCGAACAAAATCTGCTAAGACATTCTTAGTGACAACCTTATAGGATGCAGCTTCAACCCATTTTGTGAAGTAGTCTATAGCCACCAGAATGAACCTATGCCCGTTTGAAGCAGTGGGTTTAATTGGTCTGATGACATACATACCCCAAGCAGCCATGGCAAACTTATTGCATTGAGTTCGTTGGGCGGCACTCATATCATATCAGCATGTATCTGGCATTGGTGACACTTTTGAACATATTTGATGCAGTCTGTTTCCATAGTCATCCAGAAATATCTTGCTCTTAGTATCTTCTTGGCCAGAACGAAACCATTCATGTAGGGTCCGCAAGTTCTGGCATGTATTTCCTCGAGCAATCTAGACGCCTCATTGGCATCGACGCTTCGTAGCAATCCAAATCAGGAGTCCTTCTATACAGAATTCCTCCACTTTGGAAGAAATGGTTGGCCAATCTTCAAAGTGTGTGCTTCTGAGTGTGTGTATCACGCTCTGGATATTCTCCCTTTTCTAAGTATCCTATGGTGTCGTGGAACCACGAATTTTCGTCAATTTCTTCCTCAACATGAGCACAATAAGTTGGCTGCTTATGAATTCCTATTGGGATGTGATCGATGAAATTCTTGTTTGGGTGTTGTATTATGGAAGACAAACTGGCTAATGCATCTGCAAACTCATTCTGAATCCTTGGAATATGTTTGACTCTATCTTTGTGAACCTCTTGATCAGCTCTTGTACACAATGCAAGTATGGCAATATTTTGGTGTTCTTCATAGCCCATTCTCCTAGAACCTGATGCACCAATAGATCCGAATCTCTGATTACCAGCAACTCCTGAACGTGCATGTCAATGGCCAACCTGAGTCCCAGGATGCAGGCCTCATATTCTGCCATATTGTTGGTGCACGGAAACCTGAGTTTTACGGATACCAGATAGTGTTGACTGGTTTCTGACACTAAGACAACTCCGATACCCACTCCTTTGAAGTTTGCTACTCCGTCGAAGAACACCCTCCAACCATCGTATGCCTCGGTAATTTCTTCTCCTACAAACGATACCTCCTCGTCGGGAAAATACGTTTTCAATGGTTCGTATTCTCCGTCTATGGGATTTTCTGCCAAGTGATCCGCCAATGCTTGCCCTATGACTACCTTCTGGGTTACATAGATGATATCGAACTCACTCAGCAATATCTGCCACTTTGCTAGTTTGCCCGTAGGCATGGGTTTCTGAAAGATGTATTTTAGCGGATCTATCCTCGATATGAGATATGTAGTATACACACAGAAATAATGCCTCAACTTCTGGATATCCATGTCAGAGCACAACAGGTGTGTTCCAATAAAGAATACCGGGCTTCATAAGGTGTGAACTTCTTGCTCAGATAATATATCGCATGCTCCTTCCTTCCAGTTTCATCGTGTTGTCCTAGAACACAACCAAAGGCCCCATCCAACACAGACAGATAAAGCAACAGGGGTCTTCTTGGTTCTAGTGGGACCAACACGGGCGGTTTGGATACATGACCAACACGAGCGGTTTAGATACATACTCTTTGATTTTGTCGAAGGCTTTCTGGCATTCTTTAGTCCAGCTTGTTACAACATCTTTCCTCAGCATTCTGAAGATTGACTCACATATCACCGTTGATTGTGCTATAAAACGGATGATATAATTGAGGCGCCCTAGAAAACTCATCACATCTTTTTTATTCTTTGGCGGTGGCAAGTCCTGGATAGCTTTGATTTTTGATGGGTCTAACTCGATACCTCGGCGAGTGACAATGAAACCTAATAATTTTCTAGCAGGGACTCCGAAGGCACATTTTGCAGGGTTCAATTTCAAGTTGTACTTTCGAAGCCGATCAAAAAATTTCTTCAAGTTTGCTCTGTGATCCGAACTCCTTTTAGATTTGATGATAACATCATCCACGTACACCTCTATTTCCTTATGTATCATGTCATGGAAGATAGTTGGCATGGCTCTCATGTAGGTGGCCCCAGCAGTTTTCAAACCAAACGGCATCATTTTATAGCAATATATTCCCCATGGTATGATAAAGGCGGTCTTTTCGGTATCCTCTTCATCAATCGAAATCTGGTGGTATCCTGCGAAGCAATCCACAAAGGATTGGATTTCATGCTTGGCACAGTTGTCAATTAGTATATGTATGTTGGGTAGCAGTAAATCATCCTTAGGACTTGCTATGTTCAGATCTCAGTTATCGACACATATTCTAACCTTCCCATCTTTCTTTGGAACTGACACAATGTTGGCTAACCAGGCCGGGTATTCGACCACTCGGAGAACCTTGGCTTTGATTTTCTTGGTGACCTCCTCTTTTATCTTCAAACTCATATCTGGCCTAAACTCTCTGAGCTTCTGCTTTACCGGTGGACATATGGGATTGGTGGGTAGCTTGTGAACTACTATGGATGTGCTCAAACTAGGCATATCATCGTAGGACCATGCAAAGATGTCCTCATACTCCTTTAGGAACCTGATATACCCTTCTTTCTCTGACGATGATAGATGAATGCTTATACGAGTTTCCTTGACTATTTCAGAATCCCCTAAGTTAACAGCCTCAGTTTCTTCCAGATTAGACTTCGGTTTGTTTTCAAAATTCTCTACTTCTTTGACGATTTCCTCAGATATTATATGATCTTCCAGATCTTCTGAATCACTGTCCGTATGTTGCGTTATCTTATTACATGTCACAATTGTAGGCTCATCGGGATATGTAATAATTATAATGAAAAGAATGTAGAAAGATAATAATAAATATGAAAAGCAACAATGCATTAAACCTTTAAATGTCAACAAATAAGACTCGATGGCTAGTGTAATTATTTCAAAACAAAATACTGAAAATGTCTTAAATGCTTAAAACTATTTAAAAATAATTCATGTTAATTTGCCAGGCTACCCAGGAGCTTGGCGAGCCCGGGACGGTGCAATGGTCCAGTTTTTGAGAACAACTCCCTTTTCCATTGTCTGAATGGTAAGGTCTTCCTCATCATCCTCAACAATTGCACTGTAGTCCATGTCTTCTTCATCTAGAAACAACTTCTTTATGCCGGCCAAAACCTCATCTTCCTCAGATACCCACATCATGTCAGCCTGGTGGAATGTCTGGTGCAGTGGTGGTACGGGCTGTTCTAGTGGATAATACGGGGCACGCCATGGCGGTGTCCAATCCTGATATTTTTGCCATGTATATTCATATCCGAGTCCAAAGGTCGTGCCATGATACTGTGGTTGTACGGGTTTGGTGATCCCTTGAAGCTTTTTGCCAAGACCCTTGCTTGGTTCATATCCCGTCCACGATAATATACTTTCTATCTTCTTGCTCCACCATCGATCCTTTTCAATTATGTTCACCCGCTCAATGCGGTGATATGTTTCCCCACCCAACTTCCTCCTGTTTTCAATGACTGGAACAGCCTGGTTGGTGTATAGAGTGTTGCTTCCATCTCCATGAATGATCACCTCCCGATGATTCCATTCGAACTTCATAGTCTCCCTTCAGCAGCATTGATGACAAAAATGTTGCGAGTCCATAATGCAGAGGCCCAATAGTTTTTGGCGCAACATAAATGGCTTCTTCATTTTCAGCTTTTATGGAAAAATGACACTGTATAGCCGCTGTAAAAATAATAGTCTAAACATTATATAAAATTTGTATATTTTTTATATATATATACATTTTGTATGTTATATACAAAAATTATACAAATTTTATATACTTTTTCGGCT
>AWOL01S0042393.1:15318-41506 GCA_000715115.1 Nicotiana otophora | reverse complement strand
CATGTTATAACATTCCCAACTTGTCGACTTTCGACGAAACATTGTTTTCTTCAATTGCTTTAGCTTCTGAACTGTCCAACCCTCTTTGTACTTGTTGTTCATGATCTTCAATATTTGTAACCTCAGAGGTAACATGATTAACTTACTTTATATACTTTTAAATATTATCTCATTTTTGGTCCTACATTAGTTTGCTTACGACGCATTTTTTTACGTACGCAAATATAGGGTGTAACAGGTGGTATAAGGCGTGGGGTTGAAATACATGCGGCAAGATAAGGTTGGCTTGATACGCATGTTGCTAGTACGGGAACTACTTGCATCTACGCGGTAAGATAAGGTAGGCTAAAACGCTGGATGCTATTTTGGGTAAAATGATTTTCATAACTAAAGCAAGGATCTGAGGTGATATAAGGCAGTACCTCAGTAGTGATTCTTGTTAATACTTTTCTATTACATCACTTGTGTTATGTTGCATTTCTATGTGTCATAGAATTACTTGATTTTCTTCCGTGATGCATTATTTGCCTTAGTTCAGTGTAGCTAATCTTTGTGTATTTCTTTAGTGTCTCATTTCTATTGCTATCATTATTTCACTATTATCTACTTGTCCAGCTTCTTATTTATTCCAGTAGTGCCTTGACCTGACCTTGTCACTACTCTGCCGAGGTTAGGCTTGGCACTAACTGGGTACCGTTGTGGTGTACTCGTGATATGATTTTGCATTTATTTTTGTGCATATCCAGATACCTCCTACCAGTCCAAGCACCCATGAGACGAGCCCAGTTCAGAGACTTCAAGGAATATATGTCGGCGTCCGTAGGCCTCGGAGTCACCCTCTATATAGTCTATTTTCTTTTCATATCCTTTTATAGACACTGATGTATAGGGATGTTCAGTACCATCTTATATAGCTTGTGACTTATATTCGCCGGATTTTGGAAAGTTGTGTTTCTGTTGAGTTACAGAGTTTCTTTATATGATAATGGTTGTGTTATTTAAAGGTTCTTTACAAATTCTCAGTTAATATTGCATGTATGTTAGGCTTACCTAGTCTTAGTGACTAGGTGCCATCACGACATCCTACAAAGGAAAATTGGGGTCGTGACATGACTGGGCATGCCCGGGTTTACTTTTGTTGGCTTTGGGGAAATTGTGTAAAAATTATGAGATTATTTATCGGAATTGGATTCTCTTGCATTATTTGATATTATTAGGTCATTTTTTGTTAGGTTAGAGTCGTGTGGAGGTGAATTCTAAAGGAAAGGCCATTTTTGAGTGATGATTTGGCCTAGTTAAGGTAAGTATCTTGCCTAACTTTTAGTGGAGGAACTACCCCGCAGGATTTGGGTTAAATTGCATTGTTTGATTTATGTGGAATATTTTTACATGAGTGACAAGTGTGTACACGGGCTTATATGTTGACATTGATCGGTTTTAGAATCTTAGCTTGTTCATATTTGCATTTATTTGGAGTTTTTATCACATGTTATATCCTTCATTGTTGACTTTATCCTTGCTTGCATTTTATTGAATTGGTTAGTACATGCTATATCTTCCATTGTTGAGTTCACCCCTTTTTTGCATTTAATTGGGAGTTAATATTACATGGAACACCTTTCTTGGTTGAGTTTATTCTTCCATTTCATTAGGTTGTTGTCGAGGCTCTTGTATACATTGTTGTTGCGCCATTGGCTATGTTTGTTGTGTTATTGGTATTGTTCTTTTGGCAATGTTGTGGTACATGGGCAAGTATGGTGCGAGTTGATTATTATGCTGTGATGTAGTGCAGCATGCAGCAGTATAAGGGTGGTGATATTGATGCACATGCAGCGAGATAAGGTGGGATTGATACGCGTGTTGCTAGTAAGGGAGATTACTTGAAGCTACGTGGCGAGATAAGGGGCCTAAAGCACGTGAAGCTATTTCGGGAATAATGTTTTAAAACATCCAATGTAAGACTCACACGGCGATATAACGAAGATTTATGATTTATGACTTGTGATTTGTGATTTTGAGGTGTGCGACCTCGGGGTGATTTTTGTTGGAAATCTCATGTTGAAATGGCTTGATTATTTAGACTATCATTTATTTTCCTTACTTTGCTTCACCCTTGTTTCTATTTCTATAATGATTATTTTGCGGATTTATCACATGTGTATTTCATGTTGTTATATGTTGCCTATATTTCCGTAGCTAGCTTATATTAACGTTCTCTACATTGTTAGCCTTATCTTGATATTCTTTTCTCTGTTAGCTATATATTAAAATTCTGTGCTGATTTTCCTTGTCTAATAAGTGTCTTGACTTACCTCGTTACTACTTCTAAGGCCCCGTAAATTATTACCTATAACCGGGGTTTCGTGGTGCCAAAGTAGGCTAATGTATTTGAAAGTTGTTGAAAACGAGTCACGGTACAAAATATTTGGGTTGTACAATGCATTGGGGAGTTAGAGGTAAATTGTTGCAGAAACTGGCATTTCTGCTGTCCATGGTGCGGCCGTAAAATCACTCCGCGAACCGCATATCCGTCGCAGAGTGAAGCCGAAAGTTGGTAAATTTTCAAATACTTTTGTGGCCATTCTTCTGGCCATATAATGATTCTGCTATCGCATAATGGCTGCAGAATGATTATGCTATCGCAAAATGTCATCACGGAATGGACCAGAGGCAACCCAGAATTTGAAAATCATTTTGTGGCCATTCCGCTGGCCACATGTTGATTCTTTTATCGCAGAATTGCATTGCAGAATTTACATGCCATTTGGTGTCCATTCCGCTGGCCACATACTGATTCTGCTACCACATAATTGCGCCTCAAAATGGATTTCGGGGGTCATTTTGTAAGGTAAAAATTTGATTTTTAGAGAGAAGTGAGAGTATTTTAGAGAGAGGAAGAGAATACCTAGCATGCTAATCATCCATTCTTGCCCAAATCTTCAAAAATCAAGGAAACCAATCACTAGATCTTCATCTAAGAGGTAGCGTTCTACCCCTAGCCCTAAAATATCGGGATTTGGACTAAATGTAGGTAATACGAAGTACGATTCTTAGGTGTGGAGGTTGTTGAACTAAAAATGGTAAATGATTTGTTGTGGGGTGAAAGGATTCCACCATAGAAACCTTGTAGTGGAAATTTCACACATATTGCTTGATAAAATGGGTAACTGAGCTAAAACCATTAATCTCTCCCTAATTATTGTTCAATTTTATTATATCTCTAGTTATTGGAATTGCTAGAGGTGTTGGGGCGTTATGGTAATCTAAGCGAAGCTCAAGCAAGATATGTTGGCTAAACTTCTCTCCTAGAATTGAATCCCATGATGTTCTTGTAAGTCCCGAGTTATTCATTATAAATTAACTATTCCGAATAAGCTTTGTGTTGAAAGGTATATGTTCAAAATGTGTTCAGGATGCTCTTATCATATGTTGTTATCCTTCTAGAATGTGTTCAAAGCATGAGTTGGGTATAAAAATGTTATGACTCCAAGTAGTATTTCAAGTGAAGGCGATTATGCCAAATTGTGTAAGAAGTCTCAATGTGCCTTAAGACTCTTAATTGCTCATAGGTGTACTAAAAGTCGTGATTAGAGATTCCTTTTTTTTGATAATCTATAAAGATGCTTGAATGTGAAAGTAGTGAGATGGGGATATAAAGTGTGGACACCGTGCCAAGAGTGAAAGTTATATTTGTGGCCAATAGCGCCAATGAAACGAAATTATGTGTGAAATAATATGAAATGAGCCTTGATTCAACTATTCCAAATTGATTTCGAAAATAGAATTATCCAAAAGCTTATGTACTCACGGCATGTCCAAATGTGGTTGTTCTAACTAGTGCTATGCTTGCTAGGTATTTCCAATATGTTTTGTGTTCTTACATATTCATGAGTTGAAATTGTGTATTGCCCTTTTGGGAAATGATATTTCAAGAGTACTCTATATGATGATGTTTATGATGACAATCCTTGAAAGTAAAGAAATGAATATGCGGAATATGATATACGGCCACAGTGCCATGAATGAAGAATAATATGTATGGCTAAGGGAGCCAATGAAATAATGATGGTATAAGTAGTTGAGAGTAATTGTGAATTGGTATATGGTGTGAAAGGTTATGAGATAAACGTATTTGTACTTATGTTTCCAATGTGTTATAAGTCCTACGCCCTCATGAGGAGCGACTATGGTGTTCCCAATATTTTAAATGTTCTTGATGTCCTATGATCACCCATGGCAAGTACAAGTAAGTGATGGTATGAACATGAAATGTGGTCATTCGCCAAAATGAGAATTAGGATGTGTTGTATGTCCCTATGGTTTCAATCACAGTATGTATGCTACTAAAATAGTTAATGTAAATGACTTTGATGTTAAGTCCTTAAGAATCATGAACTTAGATAACGACCTTAAGATGACAAGAGAGTATATAATGAAGTGGAAGAGGGATGTCCTATGCCAAGTAACCATAAAATCTTAAGGATAACGTATTTGGCCCATGTGCCATTGAAATTGACTTATTGATTTACCATACGTGTGCTAACATAATGAGTTGTGTTCCTCCATGATGACTATGAACATGAATATGAAGTGTTCCAATGATACGAGAACTTACGATCTTAAATGTAGCGTTAGTCATGTCTCTTTGGGTTTATATATGGTCATGTTCATAATGATGTGTTATGATCCTCGACGGTGTATGAAACGCATAGGTGTATTGTATAAGTAAATACTTTGGATGGTCTATGAAACGCATAGGTGTATAATATGAATGAACTGTATGGACGGTCTATGAAACACATAGGTGTATTGTATGGTATATGTGAATCCTATGGATGGTCTATGAAATGCATAGGTGTACAATATGATATGTGAATACTATGGACGGTCTATGAGACACATAGGTGTATAATATGATATGCAATCCTATGGATGGTCTATGAAACGCATAGGTGTATTGTGTAAGGAACACTATGGACGGTCTATGAAATGCATAGGTGTATTGTAATGTAATATGTGACCCTATGGAAGGGCTATGAAATGCATAGGTGTATAATGATATAGGTGAACCCTATGTACGATCTATGAAATGCATAGGTATATCATGTAGTATGTTATCCTATGGACGGACTATGAAATACACAGGTGTATTGTGTAAGTCAACACTGTGAATGGTCCATAAAATGCATAGGTGCATTTGTATTGTGTAAGTAAACACTATGAATGGTCTATGAAATGCACATGTGTATTATGTAAGTAAACACTGTGAACGGTCCATGAAACGCACATGTGTATTGTATAGGTGATACTGTGAACGGTCTATGAAACGCACAGGTATATTGTGAAAGTAAACACTGTGAACTGCCTATGAAACGCACAAGTGTATTGTGTAAGTAAACAATGTAACTGGTCTATGAAATGCGCAGGTGAAATGTATAGGTGTAAGATAAGACAGGGATATGGATGGTCTAGTGAGACGCATTGTTAACGCAGACATTAAGTGCCACTTTCATTGGCCTTGTTTGTACATGTTGTTTCAATTACTTTATATTATGTATTTCACGCATAGTTCATATGGCACAGTTAATCCTAAACGAAGTTTAAAATGATGTAAGCATAACGAGACTTGAAATGATAATCTATGGGATATTTCATAGTTCTTGATGTACTTCGTATGCCTCTTATTTGAATTACCATCATTTCATATGGTGTTCTATTGCCCTTACATGCGAGTACTATTCTACATGTACTCACGTCCCTTTTGTCGGGGACGCTGCATGTTTTAATGGATATAGGTATACTTCTACAGGATGATATGAATCTTTGATAGGGATCTTCTGCGCAACAAATTGTGGTGAGCCCGCTACAATTTTAGTGGGTATTCGAGTCTAGTTGGTTTTATGTACTTAGGTATCTATTTTCATAGAAGCTACATGTACATTGCGGCTCATGTACTTAAGTTTTGAGTTTTGTCATGTATTTATGTTCATAGATATTTGTGAATCTTTGTACCCATCACGAGAGAAAAAGAAAAAATACTTTATGGGTCATTGAGCCAAATGTATTCAACATGAAAGTCAAGATCTAATTATGTTTTCATTAATCATGCATGAGTTATGATGAGAGATTGATATAGCGTAGGCTGGCTCGACAGGGTTAACTCAGTTGATCGCCGGTCATGCTCCGCATGTTTGGGGAGTGACACTACTCCGTTGAGGTTAGTCTTTATACTTAATGGGTATTGTTGTGGTGTACTCGTACTATGCCTGTGCATATTTTTGTACAGTTCCAGGTACCTCTGAGCATGTCGGACGTTAGATAGGGTCTGTTATTTGTTGTAGAGACTTAAAGGTATACCTGCCACTATGCTCGCAGGCCTCAGAGTCACCATCTGATATTCTCTTTACTATTGTTTATCATCATCTCAAACCGGTATTGTATTTAGAGATTCTAGTGTATTTCAGTATAACTTATGACTATGTACTACCGGTTTTGGGGATTATATAACTATTGCCCCACTTTTGCAATTTTGTTTCATTTATCAGTTAAATGTTTATTTATTTGAGCTAGTTATTTCTATTAAAAGTTATCACGTGTTTGGCTTACCTAGTCTTAGAGACTATGTGCCATCACAATTCCTAAGGTGCGCTTTGGGGTCAAGGAAAATTTGTATTAGAGCTCTATGTTACAAGCATGTTTAGTAGAGTCTTGCCGATCGATACGAATACGCATGTGAGGACACGTACTACTGGTTAGCTGAGCAGACACCCGCGAGCCTAACTAGAGTAGCGAGAGGCTCGGGTCGAGGTAGAGGCTGAGAAGGGGAACGTGATGCAGCTAGAGCACCTGCTAGAGCAACGACTGAGGATCCACCAGTAACTTTGGTTGGGGAGCAGGCACCTGAAACACCTGCTACTACCTCTGGACTCCACGAGACATTGGCACATTTCATGAGCATGTTTGGTATTTTAGCTATGGCAGGATTGATCCCAGTTGCTCCAACTATTAGCCTAGACTCCCGTCGCCTGTACTCGAGAGTAGAGGGTCCATGTTTACCAGGTTCTAGGAGTTATGCCAGCACAACCTGTTATTGTGGTTCAGCCTTATATCAGGCCAGAGGCATCAGAGGAGGAGCAGAGAAGACGTGAGTGGTTCAAGAAGTATGATCCTTCTACTTACAGTGGCGCAGTTTCTGAGGATGCATAGAGTTTTCTAGACCGATGCCATCGTATTCTCCGCAGCTTGGGCATTATAGAGGTGAGCGGGGTCACTTTTACTATATTTCGGCTGACAAGTGCAGCATATAGGTGGGGGCAGGCTTATGAAGAGGGTAGGCGAGATTATGCAGCGCCACTGATTTGCACTAACCTTTCGGATATATTTTAGAGGGTATTCATTTTATAGACCCTCCGAGATACGTGGTGCACAGAGTTAGAGTAGCTATGTCAGGGGACTATGATGTTGTTAGAGTATGCCATGAGGTTTAGCGAGTTGTCCCACCATTTACCTGCTTTGGTTTCTATAGTTAGAGATCGATTCCACAGATTTACCAAGGGGCTCAGTTATGGTCTTAGATTCAGTATGGCATGGGAGTTAGAAAATTATACTCCCTTTCAATAGATTGTAGAGGTAGCTCGCAGATTATAGCGTATGCGAGGCCTGGAGAGGGAGTATAGGGAGGCCAAGAGGCCTCAAGATTCTAGTGGAATTAGTGGTTCTCGCGCCGCGGTTTGAGCTCGTCATTGTAGAGGTTATATGGGTCGACCAATTCATTCTGCACTTTGGGCTACTCGTAGTGCTACAATTATTCCAAGGTCTCAGATCACCCATTATACACAATCACTTTCGAGTGCCCTCCTTCACGGGGTGCCTTCAGTGTCAGACTCTATTTTAGCAGCCATGCCTGTATAGAGGTTGTTTCCAGTGTAGCGATACTAGGCATATGGTGAGGGACTGTCCTAGACTTAGGATGGGTGCACCTCTATAGGGTCCACAAGGTTCATAGGCTATGGTTCTGCTCCTACCAGTTGGGGGGGGGGGGGGAGGTCAGGCGGGTAGAGGTTTTCCCAGAAGCGGAGGCTAGGCTTGTTGCTATGCTTTTTAGAGTATAACCGAAGTTGTTGCATCAAATGCTTTCATTACAGGTATTGTTCCGGTCTGTCATAGAGATACTTTAATTTAATTTTATCTGAGTTCCATATATACGTATGTGTCATGTTACTTTGCTTCATATTTGGATGTATCTCGTGATTACTTTAGTACGCGTGTTTAAGTGTCTATACATGTGGGAGATTCTATTGTGGTAGACCGTGTGTATAGATCATTTTTGGTCACTATCAAGGGTTGTAAGTCTAGGGCTGACCTATCATGTTATTTTGGATTGTCATGCCAAGATTGTGACATTGGCTATGCCGGGTTTTCCATAGTTGGAGTGGAGAGGTACATTGGATTATGTTCCTAGTAGGGTGGTATCTTTCTTGAAAGCACAACTGATGGTTGAGAAGGGGTGCTTCGCATATCTAGCCTTTGTTAGGGATGTTAGTGTTGATACTCCTACTGTTGAGTTAGTTCAAATAGTGATATATTTCCTAGATGCATTTCCAGCAAATTTGTCAGGCATGCCACCCGATAGGGACATCGATTTTGGTATTGACTTGGTGTCATGCGCTTCGCCCATCTCTATTGTACCATATCACATGGCAGCAGTAGAGTTGAATGAATTAAAGTAACAACTTCAGGAGTTGCTTGATATGAGTTTCATCCGATCGAGTGTCTCGCCTTGGGGTATTCGAGTTCTATTTGTGAAGAAAAGGACGTCTCTATGAGGATATGTATTGATTACAAGTAATTGAAAAGGGTTACAGTCAAGAAAAAGTAGCAACTACCGCACATTGATGATTTGTTTGATCTGTTTCAGGGTGCTCAAGAATTCTTGAAGATTGACTTGAGGTCGTGATATCACCATCTGAAGATGCGGGATTCAGATATTCCGAAGAAGGCTTTCGGAACTCGCTATGGTCACTATGTGTTTTTGTTGATGTCATTCGGGCTGACCAATGCCCTAGCAACTTCCATGTACTTGATGAACTGTGTATTCCAAGCATATCTTGATTTTTTCATAATCATGTTCATTATGATATGTTGGTGTATTCTCGCAGTCATGAGGATCATGAGCAGCACTTGAGGATCGTGCTCCATAGTTTGAGGGAAAAGAAGCTATATGCTAAATTCTCCCAGGTTGAGTTTTGGCTTGATTAGTTGGCGTTCTCGAGTCACGTGTTATCTTGTGAGGGGATCAAGGTTGATCCAAAGAAGATTGAGGTAGTTTAGAGTTGGACCAAACTATCTTCAGCTAGAAATATTCAGAGCTTCTTGGGTTTGGCAAGTTATTATCGCCATTTTCTGGAGGGTTTTTCATCCCTCGCAACTACTTTAACTAGATTGAACCAAGAGGGTGCTCCTTAAAGATGGTCCGATGAGTGTGATGCGAGCTTTCAGAAGCTTTATACTGCATTGATTACAACCCCAATTTTCATGTAGCGTACTGGTTTGGGATCTTACATCGTGTATTGGCCTTCGCACGATGTTGATGCAAGACGGTCAGGTTATTGCCTATCCATTTAGGCAACTGAAGGTTCATGAGAAGAATTACCATATGCATGATTTAGAGTTCGCAGGCACTGTTCACGCACTGAAGATTTGGAAGCACTATCTATACGACATTCTATGTCAGGTCTATACCGACCATCGGAGTCTTCAATAGTTGTTTAAGTAGAAATACCTTAATTTGCGGCAACAGAGATGGTTAGAGTTGCTGAACGACTATGATATTACCATATTGTATCAACCGGGGAAGGCCAATATGTTGGCCGATGCATTGAGTAGGAAGGCTTAGAGTATGGGCAGTTTGGCATATTTACCTATAGCAGAGAGGCAACTAGCCATGGATATTCAGGCTTTGGCCAATCGGCTTGTGAGATTGGATGTTTCGGAGCCTAGCCGAGTTCTGGCTTGTGTTGTGGCATAGTCATCATTGTCAGAGCATATCAAGGCTCGCCAGTTTGATTACCCTCACTTGATGGTGTTGAAGGACACGGTGTAGCAGGGTGGTTCTAAGGAGGTTAATATTGGTAATGATGGTGTTATGCAGCTTCAAGGTTGGATTTTTGTTCCAAATGTTGATGGGTTGAGAGATTTGATCCTTGAGGAGGGTCACCTCTCGTGCTATCCCATTCACCCAAGCGTCACTAAGATGTACCGGGACTTAAAAGAGCACTATTGGTGGTGGAAAATAAAGAAAGATATTGTTGCTTATGTCTCTCAGTGTTTGAATTGTCAAGAGGTGAAGTATGAGTATCATAAATTGGGAGGGTTGACTAAGATATTAGAGATACCGGAGTGGAAGTGGGAGCACGTTACTATGGATTTTGGGGTAGCCTTGCCACAGACCATGATGAAATATGATGTAGTATGGGTTATTGTGGCCAAACTGTCCAAGTTTGCACACCTCATTCCGATCATGACTACCTACTTTTCAGAGCAGCTGGCTCGAATTTATATTGGGAAGATTGTTCATTTTCATGGTGTGACGGCATCTATTATCTCCAATCGATGCACACATTTCACATCGCACTTTTGGAGAGCTGTGTAGTGTGAGTTAGGCATACGGATCAAGCTGAGCACGGCATTACATCCCTAGAAGAATGGGCACTCCAAGCGCACTATTCAGATCATGGAAGACATGCTACGTGCATGTGTTATTGATTTTAGGGGTACATGTGATCATTTTTACCGCTCGCAGAGTTCGCCTACAACAACAGCTATCAGTCGAGCACCTAGATGTCTCCTTATGAGGCCTTATATGGGAGGCAATAGGGTTCTCCAATTGGATGGTTTGAGTCTGGGGAGGCTAGATTGTTAGGCACTAATTTAGTTTGAGATGCATTGGAGAAGGTGAATATGATTCTGAATTGGCTTTGCACGGTGCGGTCCAAGCAGAAGAGTTATGCTGATAAGAGGGCTCGTAATGTAGCATTCATGGTGGGTGAGAGGGCTTTACTCAGAGTTTCACACATGAAGGGTGTGATGAGGTTCAGAAAGAAGGGCATGTTGAGCCCTCGCTGTATCACCCTTTTGAGATCCTTGAAAGAGTAGAGAGTAGATGCGGTGGCCTACAGACTTGCAGTTCCACCCAACTTATCATCAGTTCACCCTGTGTTCTATGTTTCCATGCCCCGGAAGTAATATGGTGATCCATCATATTTATTAGATTTTAGCTCAGTCTAATTGGACAAGGATTTGACTTATGTTGAGGAGTCGGTGGCTATCCTGGACAGAAAGAAGTTGAGGTCAAAGTACATTGCTTAAGTGAAAGTACAATGCAGAGTTCAACCGATCGAGGAGGTGACTTGGGCGACCGAGCATGACATGCAGATTCGTTATACTCAGCTTTATGGCACCTCAAGTATGTCTCTATGCATGTTTGAGGATGAACGTTTGTTTTAAGAGGGGGAGAATGTAACGACCGAGCGGTCGTTTCGTGTAATTGAGCCTTGTTTCCCCTTTTGAGTAATTCTTGTATGGTTGGACTCATTATCAAATCTGTGTTTGGATTTTTTAAGTTTGGTCGGTTTCCGAGATGCGAGTGCGGGGTTGACATTTTGAGTTGACTTTGTGTATCTTTTTATAGATTTCAACTTTATTGTTTGGAGTAGCTTCCTATAGTTGGAATTTATGGTATGAAGTTTGTTTGGCTAGATTTGAGCCGTTCGGAGTTGGATAATCACGGGAAAGGCTTACTAATGGGTTGAGTTATCATGTTTTGATGTAAGTGTCTTGCCTTACTTTGTATGAGGGAATTACCCCATGGGATTGGTGTTGTTTTGTGTTAATTGTGATATGTGGAAGCCGTGTACGCAAGGTGACAAGTTTGTACACGGGCTAAATGTGGCAATCGACTAGTTTTAGCTATGTAGATTCCTGTCATGCCTTTAATTGAGTTTCCATAATATGTTATATTCATCATATTTAGTTTATCTTCACAAGCTTTACTTGTGATCATTTATACTTGTCTTAACTCTTACTTGCTAATTGTCTTTACTTGTTTAGTTAAAGTTATTGTCCTCTCTATTCCTTATTAATTATTTAACCAATGAGTCCCTTACTTGAAGTTGCTATTTCTTGGAATATCTTATTGTTGAATTTGGTATTGTGTTATAGAGGCCGTAATTCACATTGAAGTATAAGTTATAAACTGTCGATATACCATTCCTGTGGAGTTATTCACTTTCGGTTGCTATTGTTGAGACTCATGTGCATAATGTGGTTTAGCCATGGGCTATTTATTGTGGAAACACTATTATTGTTGACTTCTTCGGCAATTTTTGATATTGGGCACTTGAGGTGCGATTTGTGATATGTTGTGATATTGATACGCATGCGGTGGTATAAGGATTGGGGTCGAAATGCATGCGGTGAGATAAGGTAGTCTTGATACGCTTGTTGCTAGTAGGGGAATTACTTGAAGCTATGCGGTGTGATAAGGTAGGCTAAAACACGTAAAGCTATTTCGAAATAAAATAATTTTCAAAACTAAATGCAAGGATTCCGCGGTGATATAAGGAATGATTGTGATTTGTTTTGTGATATGAAACTACGAGGCAGTACCACGGTAGTGATGCTTGCTAATACCTTTCTATTATATCATTTGTGTTTTGGTTGCTTTGTTTCCTTGGCATATTATTCCTTGTTTACTTTCATGATGCCTTAGTTGCCTTAGTTCAGTGTAGCTATTCTTGGTATATTTTCGTCATTCTTTCATTTCTGTTTTTTATCATCATCACACTATCATATACCTGTTCAGTTTTCTTATTTATTCCAGTAGGGTGTTGACCTTACCTCGTCACTACTCTACCGAGTTTAGGCTTGTCACTTACTGGGTACCGTTGTGATGTACTCTTGCTACGCTTCTGCACATCTTTTTGTGCAGATCCAGGTAACCTTACCAGCCTAGGCACCTGAGAGTAGAGTTTAGATATGGAGACTTCAAGGTATACCTGCAGGCGTCCGCGGGCCTCAGAGTCACCCTCTATCTAGTTCTATTTCATTTTCCCTTTTTATATATAATGTTGTATAGGGATGTTCAGTATACTCTTGTAGAGTTTGGGACTTGGTATCACTGGATTTTGGGAGTTTCGTTCTGTTGAGTTGCAGAGTTCTTTTATGTAGTTGTTGAGTTATTTGAAAGTGTTAATCATTTTCTCAGTTAAATGCTACATCAATGTTAGGCTTACCTACTCTTAGAGACTAGGTGCT
The DNA here is from genome assembly GCA_000715115.1 of Nicotiana otophora. Classification (NCBI taxonomy): domain Eukaryota; kingdom Viridiplantae; phylum Streptophyta; class Magnoliopsida; order Solanales; family Solanaceae; genus Nicotiana; species Nicotiana otophora. The sequence goes on along the minus strand of AWOL01S0042393.1, from coordinate 28,192 downwards.
ATCACGACATCCTACAGAGGGAAATTCGGTCAGTGACAAGTTGGTATCAAAGCCCTAGGTACATAGGTTTTATGTGTCACAAGCAGGTTTAGTAGAATCTCACGGATCGGTATAGAGACTTTTGTATTTATCTTCGAGAGGCTATGGAACTATTAGAAAACTTCACTTGTTTGATCCCTTATTGTGCGAATTTGTTGACTTTAGATTTCTAAATCTATGTATTTCTATTCTCTCATAGATGGTGAGGACATGCACCACTGGATCTGACAATCAGATACCCGCGCCCCCTCCTAGAGCCTCGAGAGGTCGGGGCTGGGGCCGGGGTCGGGGAGAGGACAAGGAGGGGCATGTAGTGAAACTAGAACAGCTGCCCGAGTTGCGACAGAGGAGCCACCGATAGCTCAAGTTGGGAGGTAGGCACTTGCGGCGCTTGTTGCTATCCCTGCACTTCAGGAGACTTTCGCCCAGTTCTTGAGCATATTTGGTAATCTACCTCCGGCGGGGTTGATTCTACTTGCAATGGATACATCTCAGGTTGGGGGGGGGAGCACAAACTCCCGCGGCCCATACCCTAGCAGTGATTCCATGTTGAGTAGGTCCAGAGGTTATACCAGTGCAGCTGGTTATCCCAGTTCTGCCCGAGTTTAGGGCATCAACTTCTAAGGAGGAGCAGCTCAGGCTCGAGTGGTACAAGATGTACCATCCTCCTTTCAGTGGCCTAGCTACAAAGGACAGACTAGGATTTCTTGATAAATGCCACTGTATTCTCCATAACATGGGTGTAGTGGAGACGAGCGAGGTTTCTTTCACTACTTTCTAGCTATCGGGACCAGCATACTAGTCATGGCGAGCTTGGAACTCATATGGGCTCAATATTTAGAGATGTTATTGAGAGTTTGTTCCTCGGAGCCTTTGGGATACATGGCGCGAGTAGTTTGAGCAGTTGTTACAGGGTTCTATGATCATATCAGAGCATGATCTGAAGTTCAGTGAGTTGTCCACATATGCACCTGCCTTAGTTTACATAATTAGAGATCGAGTCGGTCGATTTATCAAGGGGCTCAACTATGGTATTATATTCAGCATGGCTCGATAGTTGGAGACTGATACTCCATACCAGCAGGTGGTAGAAATCACATGGCGATTGGAGGGTTTGCGGGCCGGGAGACAGGACAGGGAGGCCAAGATTCCTCAAGCTTCTGGTAGATATAATGGTGTTCGTTCCCTAGGTGCAGCCCGTCGTGGTAGAGGCTATGTGAGCCGTCAGTTTTTTTAGCACTTCCAACTTCCAGTGGTATTCTGGCTACTCCCATGTCTCTGGTTGCCCATTATGCGCCGCCACTATCTAGTGCACCTCCAGCATGAAGTGCTTTTAGCAATCAATCCAGCCGACCAGGCACGAGCCAGTTTCAGTAGTCACGTCCTCCGAGAGCTTGTTTTGAGTGTGGTGATATTCGTTATATGGTGAGGGACTGCCCCAGACTCAAGATGAGTGCACCTCCACATACTACTCAAGCTCCACTTATTCCACAAGGTCCCCAGACTTCTTAGGCCGTGGTTACCGTACCAGTTGCCACTCCACCTACTCAGCCAGCTAGGGGTGGAGGTCAGGTGGGTAGGGGTTGCCCTAGAGGGGGAGGCCAGGATAGCTATTATGCTTTCCCCAGTAGGACAGAGGTGGTTGCATCAGACTCAGTTATCATAGGTATTGTTCTAGTTTTTCATTGAGATTCATCAGTCTTATTTGATCCAGGTTCCACCTATTCATATGTATCATATACATTGCTCTATATTTGTGTTTATCACGTGATTCTTTGAGTTCTCTTATTTATGTGTCCATACCTGTGGGAGATTCCATTATTGTTGACTGTGTGTATCAGTCGTTTTTAGTTGTTCTGGGCGGGTTTGAGACCAAAGTTGATCTATTGTTGCTCAATATGGTAGACTTTGATGTTATTTAGGTCATGGACTAGTTGTTGCCCTATCATGTTATTCTCGATTGTCATGCCAAGATGGTGACATTGGCTATTCCATGTTTGTTGTGGTTGGAGTGGAGGGGTAGTTTGGATTATGTTCCTAATAGGGTGGTGTCTTTCCTTAAGGAACAACGGATGGTTGGGAAGGGGTGTGATGCATATCTAGCCTTTGTTAGAGATGTCAATGTTGATACTCCTACTGTTGAGTCAGTTTCGGTAGTGAGAGACTATCCAGATGTATTTTCGGAAAATATTTCGGGCATGCCACTTGATGAGGATATCGATTTTGGCATGGACTTATTGTCGGGCACTCATCCCATTTCTATTCCACTATATCGTGAAGGAGTTAAAGGAGAAGTTGCAAGAGTTTATTGATAAGGGTTTTATTTGGCCTAGTGTGTCACCTTGGGGTGCTCCGGTCTTGTTTGTCAATAAGAAGGATGCTTCTATGTGCATTTGCATTTATTATCGGTAATTGAACAAGAATAGATTAAAGAACAGGTATATATTGCCACGTATTGATGACCTATTTGATTAGGTACAGGGGGCCAGAGTGTTCTCAAAGATTGATTTGTGGTCAGGCTATCATCAGTTGAAGATTCGGTATCCGGATATTTCAAAAACTACTTTCGGGACTCGGTATGGTCATTACGAGTTCCTTGTGATGTCATTTTGGCTGACCAATGCCCCAACAACATTCATGCACTTGATGAATAGCGTATTCTAGCCCTATCTTGACTTATTCATCATTATGTTTATTGACGACATCCTGGTGTACTCTCGGAGCCAGGAGGATCATGAGCAACATTTTAGGATTGTGCTTCACCCCTTGAGAGAAAGGAATCTGCATGCAAAATTTTCAAAGTTAGAATTTTTGCTTGATTCGGTGGCGTTTTAGGGTCATGTGGTGTCGAGTGAGTGGATCAAGGTATATTCGAAGAATATTGCAGTAGTGTAGAGTTGGCCCAGACCATCTTCAGCCACTGAATTAGGAGTTTTCCTGGTTTGACAGGTCGTTTCGTAGAGGGTTTCTCATCTATTGCTGCACCTAGGACCTGATTGACCCAGAAGGGTGCTCCGTTCCGATGGAACGAGGAGTGTTGGAGAGCTATCAAAATCTCAAGACTGCTTTGACTACTGCCCCAATGTTGGTATTGCCTATGGGTTAGGGGTCTTACACTGTGTATTGTGATGCGTCACATATTTGCCTTGGTGCGGTGTTGCTGCAAGACGGTAGGAGGATTGCCTATGCGTCTAGATAACTGAAGGTGTATGAGAATAATTATCATGTTTACGAGTTAGAATTAGCACTATTTGTATTGTGTCCCTTGTGAGTCTATACCGATCACTGGAGTCTATAACATCTGTTCAAATATAAGGATCTTAACTTGCAGCGGAGGAGGTTGTTAGAGTTGCCTAAGGACTATGATATCACCATTCTATATCATCCTAGTAATGTGTTGGTCGATGCCTTGAGTCGAAAGAAGTAGAGCTTGGGCATTTTAGCATATCTACCAGTTTGTTAGGTTAGATGTTTCAGATCCGAGTTGAGTTCTGTCTTGTGTGGTTTCTCGGCCTTCCTTATATGATCGTATCAGAGAGCGTCAGCATGACGACTCCCATTTTCTTCTTCTCAAGGACATGCTCAAACACAGCGATGCCAAGAAGGTTATTATTAGGGATGACGGTGTGTTACGGATGCAGGGCTGGCTATGTGTGCCCAATGCTGATGGGTTGCATGAGTTGATTCTGTAAGAGTCTTACAGTTCGCGGTGCTCCATTCATCCGGGTTCCACTAAGATGTGTCAGGACTTGAGGCAGCACTATTGGTGGAGGAGGATGAAGAAAGACATAGTGGAGTGTGTGGCTTAGTGTCTAAATTATCAGTAGGTGCAGTATAAGTATCAGCGGCCAGGTGGGTTGCTTCAGAGGCTTGAGATTCTCGAGTGGAAATGGGAGCAGTTACCATGGATTTCATTGTTGGGTTCGCACAGACTGAAAAAGACTTGATGCAGTATGGGTGATTGTGGATAAGAACCAAGTCGGCTCATTTCATTCCAGTGGTGACTACTTATTCTTCAGATCAGCTGGCTCAGATCTATATTCGCGAGATTGACCGACTTCATGGCATGCCGGTATCCATCATCTATGGCAAGGGTACGTAGTTTACATCGCACTTCTAGAAAGCTGTACAATGTAAGTTAGGTATATGGGTTGAATTGAGTACAACATTCTACTCTTAGACGAACAGACAGTCCGAGCACACTATTCATAAATTTGAGGATATGCTTCGTGCCTATGATATGGAGTTCGAGGGTGATTGCGATTAGTTCTTACCGCTTGAGGAGTTTGCCTACAACAATAGCTAACAATCGAGTATTCAGATAGCTCCATATGAGGCCTTGTATGGGAGGCAGTGTCGGTCTCTTGTGGTTTAGTTTGAGCCAGGTGAGGCAAGGCTATTGGGTACAAACTTTGTTCAGGATGCTTTGGAAAAGGCTAAGTTGATTCAGGATTGTCTTCTTACAGCCCAATCTAGACAGAAGGTTTTTACGAATCAGAAGGTTCGCGATGTTGTATTCATCGTTGGAGAGAGGGTCTTGCTCCGTGTTTCTCCTATGAAGGGTGTTATGAGGTTCAGAAAGAAGGGCATGTTGAGCCCTCACTGTATCAGCCCTTTTGAGATCCTTGAGAGGATTGGGGAGGTGGCCTACAAGCTTGCATTGCAACCTAGTCTAGCAACAGTTCATCCAGCATTCCATGTTTCTATTCTCCAGAAGTATCACGGTGATCCGTCCCATGTGTTGTATTTTGTTTTAGTACAGTAAGACAAGGATTTGTCTTATGTTGAGGAGCCGGTGGCCATCTTGGAAAGGCAGGTCCGAAAGTTGAGGTCGAAGAGCATTTCTTCATTGAAGGTTCAGTGTAGGGGTCAACTAGTCGAGGAGGCGACTTGGGAGACCGAGCATGATATGCGTAGCAATTATCCTCATCTATTCACCAAGTCATGTATGTCTCTATAATCGTTCGAGGACGAACTTTTGTTTAAGATAGGGAGGATGTAAGGACCCAGCCGGTTGTTTGGAAGTTTTTTGCCCTGATCCCCTGTTTATTGCCTTCTCTATGTTTTATTATGGTTATGTGACATGCCAGGGGTGTTTGGTTTTGGTTCGGGTGAGTTTTGGAGTTAAATAGGAGACCTACTCGCTGAGTTTGAAGTTTAAGTTGAGAGAGTTAACCGTAGTTTGACTTTTGTGTAGACGACTCAGGAATGGAGTTTTGATTGTTCCAATAGCTCTGGATGGTGATTTTGGACATATGAGCCTATCTGAATACTGATTTGGAGGTTTGTAGATCGTTTCGTCTTGAATTGGCGAAAGTTAGCAAGTCGAAGGTTTGGAAGGTTGAGAAGTTTGACTGGGAGGTGACTTTATTGATATCCAGGTCATATTTGGATTCTGAAAATTGGAATAGGTATGTCATGTCATTTATGACTTGTGTCAAAAATTTGAGGTCAATGGGAGTTGTTTTAGTATGAATCGACATTAGTTTTGGAAGTCGAATGTTCATAGTTTCAATAGGCTTGAATTGGATTATGATTCGTAGAATCGATGTTGTTTGATGTGATTTTTGTCCTCGAGTAGGTCTATTATATGTTTTGGAACTTTTTGGTATATTCGGACTGTGTCCCGGGGGGCCTGGTTTAGAAATAATTTTTGACTTGGCTGAATTGCTAAGGTCTGTTGTTCTGGTGTCACCGCACCAGCAGAGGGTTTGGCCATAGGTGTGGACACACAGGTGTGTGAGGGTGTATCGCAAAAGCAAAGAAGGCAAGCCCCGGCCTAGCTCTGCAGGTGCGGACACCTGGGCGCAGAAGCGCATCCATAGGCGCGAGTGTTTTTCCGCAGAAGAGGAACTGTGAGGAACTTGTGAAGGATCGCAGCTGCACTCGAGGCTTCGCAAAAGCCGGCTCGCAGGTGCGAGAAATTGGTCCGCAAAAGTGGAACTTCATGGGATTAGTTGGAACCGCACTTGCGATGGATTATTCCGCAATTGCGATGTCGCAGGTGCAACAGTGTGCCCGTAGAAGCAAAAATCGCTGGGCAGAAAAGAGGGTGTTGAAGGGTTTTATCTCATTTTCATCTTTTGGACCTAGAGAGTTCGGTGTGTGGTTACTTTTCAAGGGATTTTCAAGGAAATTATCAGGGTAAGTGATCCTAACTTTGATTTGGCTATATTACATGAATCCATTGTTATTTTTGTCATATAATTAGTTATTTGAGTTTGAAAGTTTGGAGAAAAATTGTGAAACTTCTTAGACTAAATTTTGGGGATTAGAAAGGCGAGTTGAAGTCGGATTTGAGTAATTCTTATATGGTTGTACTTGTTATCGAATGCGTGTTCACATTTTGTAAGTTTGGTCAGGTTCCAAGACGCGAGTCGGGGGTTGACTTGAGTTGAATTTTTTTTCTCTTTAAAGATTGCAACTTTATTGTTCAGTATAGCTTCCTATAGTTTGGATTTCTGGTATGAGTTATTATGGCTAGATTCAAGCTATTCGGAGTCTGATAATCGCGGGAAAGACTTACTAATGGATTGAGTTAGCGTGTTTTGAGGTAAGTGTCTTTCCTAACTTTGTGGGGGGGGGGATCACCCCTTAGAATTGGTATTGTTGTGTGTTAATTGTGATATGTGAAAGCCGTGTAAGCAAGGTGACGAGTGTGTACACGGGCGAAATGTGGTAATTGACTCCGGTTTTAGCTATGTAGATTCATTTCACGCCTTTAATTGAGTTGCCATAATATGTTACATTCATCATCTTTAGTCTATCTTCACATGCTTTACTTGTCATCGTTAATAATTGTTTTAACTCTTACTTGCTAATTGTCATTACATGTTTGGTTGAAGTTATTTTCCTCTATATTACTTTGCCTCAATGTGATTTACGGCCTTTATAAGTTAATACCAAGTTCAACAACAAGATATTCAAAGAAATAGGAGAACTTTGGTTGCTATTGTTGAGACTCTTTTGCATATTGCGGTTGAGCCATGGGCTATTTATCGTGAAAACACTATTATTGTTGACTTCTTTGCCAAGTTGTGATATTGGCCACTTGAGGTGCGATTTGTATACGTTGTGGGCTTGATATGCTTGTTGCTAGTAGGGGAACTACTTAAAGACACGCGGTGTGCTAAGGTAGGCTAAAACGCGGGAAGCTATTTCGAAAAAAATGATTTTCAAAACTAAATGCAAGGCTCCCACGGTGATATAAGGAAAGATTAATATTTGTATTGTGATATGAGACTATGAGGCAGTACCTCGGTAGTGATGCTTGATAATACATTTCTATTACATCAATTGTGTTTTGGTTGTTTTGTTATCTTGGAATATTATTCCTTGTTTACTTTCGTGATGCCTTAATTGCCTTAGTTCAGTGTAGCTATTCTTGGTATATTTTCTTCATTGTTTCATTCCGTTGTTTATCATTATCACATTGTCATATACCTATTCAGTTTTCTTATTTATTCCACTAGGGTGTTGACCTAACCTCGTCACTACTCTATCGAGGTTAGACTTGGCACTTACTAGGTGTGTGGTGTACTCATGCTACACTTCTGCACATCTTTTTGTGCAGATCCGGGTACCTCTGACCCGCCTAGGCACCCGTGAGTCGAGCTCGGATTTGAAGACTTCAAGGTATACCTGCCGGCGTATGCGGGCCTCGGTGTCACCCTCTATCTAGTTCTCTTTGATTTTCCCTTTTTATAGATATTGTTGTATAAGGATGTTCAGTAAACTCTTGTAGAGCTTGTGACTCTGTATCACTAGAATTTTGGAAGTTTTGTTCTATTGAGTTGCAGAGTTCTTTTAGGCTAGTTGTTGAGTTATATTATAGTTTTTATCATTTTGTCAGTTAAATTTTGCATGTATGTTAGGCTTACCTAGTCTTAGAGACTAGGTGCCATCACGACATCATGCAGAGGGAAATTGGGGTGATGAAATGGTCTGAAATCCATCCGAGACACACCCGAAGCCTTCGGGACCCCGTCCAATCACTCTAAACAATCCCAAAACATAACCCGAACCTACTCGAGGCCTCAAATCATATAAAACAACATCAAAACCATGAATCGCACCCCAGTTCATGCCTAATGAACTAATAAACTTCCAACTTCCAAAACTCATGGCGAAACACATCAAACCAACTCGAAATAACCCCAATGTTTGCATGCAAGTCCCAAATAACACAACAAAACCTATTCCAACTCCCGGAACCAAAATCTAAGCACGATTAAAACACAGTCAACTCTTGGTCAAACATATCATCCTTCCAAACTTTTAACTTTCCAACGTTCGCCAAAAAGCACCAAAATCCACCTACGGATCTCCAAATCCAAATCCGGACAAACGCCTATGTCCAAACTCATCATACAAAGCTATTGGAATCATCAAAACACCATTCTGGGGTCTTCTGCACAAAAGTCAAACTCCAGTCAACTCTTTCAACTTAAGCTTCCATCTTTGGGACTAAGTGTCCCAATTTACTCCAAGACTTTCCCGAAACCAATCCAACCACCCCGACATGTTACATAACTACAAATGAACATAAAAGAGGCCATAAAGAGGGGAATGAGGTTATAATACACAAAACAATCGGCCGAGTCATTATATATATATATATATATATATGTATGTGTGTGTGTGTGTATGTGTGTGTGTGTGAGTATCGGGTTGCACGCTGCAACAATATTAGTATTATATAAGTGAATCTGGTTGTGCGCCTCAACAAAGAAGTTATGTTATGGTTATTCTTGGCTGTTGGTTTCCGTTACCGTATTGTGCTGTGAAACTGAGTAGTGATAATATTCTAGGGCCCTCTATTATATATTACTTATTTCGGGAATCATGTTCTTTAGTTGTTTCCCTATTTCATTATTGTGTTTCTGCTCATATCCGTACATATTCGTAGTGAGTATCTTGGCATAGTTTTGTCACTACTTCATCGAGGTTAGGCTCGGCACTTATAAAGTACATGGAGTGGATTGTACTTATACTGTACTTCTGCACTTGTTGTGTAGATCCTTGAGTTGGTCCAAACGGCGAGTAGTAGAGATTACTCGGACTAGTTTTATCAGGAGACTTGCAGTAGAGCTGCAGAGCGTTCGCAGACCCTGAAGTCCCCTTCCTATTTATGTTACTATTCATTTCATTTTAGACAATTGTATTTCATTTCAGACTCATGTATTCTAGAAGCTCATGTACTTGTGACACCAGTTTCTAAGATTAGACTAGACAGTGTTCGTTAGAAATTATTATATTACAAAGTGTTTCAGTCTTAATTTCTTAATATTTTGCTTTTAAATTTTGAAAGTGATTAACTGTTGAGCAGTTGGAATTCTAGGTCGTGAAATTTGTGAAGCTTTTGAAGATATATTTTTATGTTCTAATTTTCAAAAGCTACCATACATTTTATATTCTTTTTTGAAAAGGAAAAAATGATTGAAAATAAAGTAAACAATAGGCACCTATTAGTTAGAAATTCGATTGAACATTAGATACTAATATGAAGGATCATATCTTTTCAAGTAAATTTAACATTTTTGTGCAATATTTTTATATGTAAAGTATTTAAATTATTTAAAAAGGTATTCTGGTAATTTAACTTTTGACTGAAGGGCTTCTCATTTTTAATATAATATAGATAAGTTCGGTAAACTAAGAAGCTTTTAGACTGCTTCAATGTGCACAATACGAAACTTGCAGACAATTTCAATATGTTCCACACAAAAAATTAAAGTAGAAAAGATAGTGTTACTAAATTAAACATAAGGACTTTTAGCAACAAGTAAATAAATTGAACAATTACGTTTTGCCCTTCAAAAAATAAACTTAATCAGACAAAATTAAAATTTAGTTATTTTATATTTAGGACTTTAAAATTAACTTATATTTTGAGTTTTAAATCTTTCCTTATTTGAACGATTTAGGAAGTCCTAAATATTTAGGAGTATGAATTCAATTAAGATTTTTTCTTGTATTAATTCTTTCCCGATTTGAACAAGTTAATATAAATATAACATATATCTTCCATTTTATTTCTCCTAAACTAAACATATTACCTCATGTTTAGAAGAATTATGTATGGTTTACCTTAGTATTGATTAGTTCTACGAGTAGAGAAGTCGCTAGATCCAGAATTGGTTGAAACAAATTTTTTTTAATTATCAGGCCGTCATTTTATGTATTAGAGTCTCGTTCCCCTATATTAGGTTTCTTGTATGTGTATTTATTATTTTATGACTTGTGGGTTGCTTATTTGGCTTCGGAAAGGTTCGAGAGTGATTTAAAATACTTAGTGCCATTTATGGAAGCTTAAGTTGTAATAGTTGAACGAGGTTTGACTTTCATGTAAATGACCTTGGAATTATGTTTTGATGTTTTCAATAGGTTTGTATGGTGATTTTAGACTTAGACGTATGTCCATATTTGGATTTGGTGGTTCCTAAGTTGATTTGGCTCTTTTTGGTGAAAGTTGGAATTTTGAAGGTTTGGAAAGTTCATAGGTTTGACCAGAAGTTGACTTTGATGTTATTGAGTATGTTTCGGAAGTTGGAATAAGTTCTATATATTATTTGGAACTTGTGTGCAAAATTTGAGGTCATTCCGAGTAGGTTAGACGTGGTTTGACATGAGTTTTGGAAGTTGGAAGTTTGATTAGTACATTAGGTTTGAATTAAGGTGTGATTTGTAGTTTTGATATTATTTGGTGTGATTTGAGACCTCGAGTAGTTCTGTGTTATGTCTTGGGACTGGTTGGTGTGATTCGATAGGGTCGCAGGGGCCTCAGTGAGTTTTAGATGGGTTCTGGATTATTTGAGATTGAATTGTGTAACAACCCGACCTGTCATTTTATGAATTTAAGCCTTGTTTTTCCTTTTGAAGCTTTCCACACGTGTATTTGTGGCTATGTGACTCGTGGGGATGGTTGTTTTGGTTTCAGGGAGGTTTTGGATTTAATTGGAACACTTAGTTCATAGTTTGGAAGATTAAATTGGAAGTATTGATCAAGTTTAACTTTTGTGAAAAATCAAACCCAGAACAATGTTTTGATGGTTTCAATAGGTTCGTATGGTGATTTTGGACTTGTGTGTATGCCCGGAATTGAATTCGGAGGTTCCTACGATAAATTTGATCTTTAAAGTTAGCAATTTAAAGGTTTAGAAATTTCATATGTTTGACCATGGGTTCACTTTGCGGCCAACGAGTTCAAACTTTTGTTTCAAGACTTGCAATAGGTCCCTTTTGTCTTTTGGGACTTGTTTGCAAAGTTTGGTGTCATTCCGAGTTGGATTGATAGGAATCGAAGGCTTGGTTATGATTTAAGATGTTCTTGAGTTTCATAGTTTGCACGAATCATTTTGGTATTCGATTGGTGGATTTATATGTTATTTTGGTATTTTAAACACGCGAGCGAGTTTGTATGATGTTTACGAAGTCTTTTGGAATCAAAAACAACTTTTGCAAGGGACCGTCTTCTCTTTCAAAAAACAGAAATGGAACCTGAAATTGGCCTCCATAATCGAGTATTCCTAAACAAGTGCCGCTGCCCAGTTTTAAAAGGCCTCCCAACGATTTCTTAAAAGTAAAAATAAAATATGAAAACCAAAGGTATATTTAAGTCCCATATTTACAATACCCTTATTAGAGTTACATAAATAGCCAGTCTTTAAATACAAATCATTTTTTTTATAACTTAGCCCCCATCTCACATGTTTTATAAACATAAATATTATGTACAATACCCCAAACCTCTTTCAAGCATATATACATGCAAACATTATCGTCAAGACCTTTATAAACTTATATCATTTCAAAACTACCCATTCTCTTTTTAAATAACAAGTTCTAAATTAGATATATATAGTATGCCGTACCACTAAACACTAGTTAAGCAGAATATCGACAACTAATCCTTTAAATCTAGTCTAAGTCCTATGGAGCTACCTCAGGTAGATTTTAATGGGTGTCTAACACCTTCCCCTTAAAAGAACAATAACCCTTACCCAAAGTCTCACCGGTTAGCAGACTAATAAGGAAATGACCTTAGTAATTAAATAGGTACCCTAGTATGCTATGAAATTGGTGGCAACTCTCTTTTATCATTAACAGGGAAACCACAAGTTGAATCTTGTTTTGACTTGTGAAAAACAGGTTGCAACAATGAAGGATATGATAATGCCAATAAAAGTAAATAACTCAAAAAATTTCGTATTCAGCTCGATCACAAATACGGGAAACGTAGATATCCTTTACAAGTATAACAACTAAAGTCCAAATATTTCACAAAATCACAAAAATATGAGTTTATCAAGAACTGTGATTCTCCCACCCTTTAAACTACATATATTCCTTTTTCATTTACAAGTTAGCATGAGGTAAATACTTCTCTATGCCTACATGTCAATATACATTCCAAGTCATCAAATGTCCTATTACCGTCTATCATGAGGAAAATGCATCTCTATGCCTATATGTCAAATATACATGTCAAGTAATAATTTCATAGAGATATCATCAAATACACACACTCTTAGAACACTCCAAATTCCTGGCTCAAATGCCCCACTTAATAACATACAATCACTGTCACGACCCAAATTTGGACCATCATAGCGCCCAACATTGCCGTTAGGCAAGCTAATGGTGAACCTTTAATGACCCGACCAGTCATTTTATCTATTTGAGCCCTGTTTCCCCTTTTGATGCTTTACACATGTGTATTTGTTGATTTATAACTTGCGGGGATGGTTGATTTTATTTTGGAAAGGTATTGGGTTGATTTGGCCCCTTTGGTTCTTAGTCTAGAATCTTAAGTTAGAAATATTGATCGAGATTT
>AWOL01S0042390.1:0-22874 GCA_000715115.1 Nicotiana otophora | reverse complement strand
TTTATGACTCTATTTTGATGCATATAAATGTTTTGGGCTGAATGCCTTGTTTTACTGAAATGCTCGAGTGGCTTGAGAGGTTTATGAGTGAGTGAGGCCGAGGGCCTAATTTGTGAGGATGAGTGTAGATCGGGGCTGCCCGCGTGCAGCATACTTTATTATTATCACACGTGAGTTGTCTGTGCAAATTATAGCGCTTGGGCTGAAGGAGCCCCTCCGGAGTCTGTACACACCCCCAATGAGCGCAGGTACCCACTGAGTGCGAGTGCCGAGTGCCGAGTGACTGGGAGGCATGAGTATGCCCAAGTGGCAAGAGTGATTGTGAGGTATGCCCGAGTGGCAAGAGTGATTGTGAGGTATGCCCGAGTGGCAAGAGTGATTGTGAGGTATGCCCGAGTGGCACGAATGACTGTAAGGTTTTCCCGAGTGGCTGTTTATGATTTCATCATTTTTTCTCACATTTGCATTGAGCCTTTGTTTGAAAAACTATTGGAAAAAATGCCTTTAAAATGATTTTTATTGGAACTGGTTTTAAACGAGATGTTTGATTCAAATCCTGATTTTTAAGAGCATGTGGTATTTTACTGAGATTTCCTGATATAAATATTATATGCTTTATTGCTCGTCACTACTGCTCAGTCTTTATTTATTATTGTTACTTACTGAGTTGGCGTACTCACGTTACTCCCAGCACCTTGTGTGCAGATCCAGGTGTAGCTGGACACGGTAGCGGTTATTGAGTATTCTAGTTGCAGATTTTTCTTGGAGATAGCAAGGTAGCTATTTTGGCGATCGCAACCCCTGCTTTTCTCCCTCTTATCTTCCTCTAGTTGTATTTAGCTATTTTCCGGGCTGAGTTACCCTTGATATTGTTAGACAAATTGTAGTATGTGCTCATGACTAGTGACACCCCGATGTCGGGCTTTTTCTTTTCCGCACTTTTGTTTTTCTTTGATTTGAACTCTTTTAGTGGAGGTTTTATGTTAAATAACCTTGAAATTATCTTTGAAATGAAAAATATCGTTTTGTTTTGGAAATGAGTCGGTTTGCTTAGTTCCACGATAGGCGCCATCACGACAGGGGTTAGTTTTGGGTGTTGACAGTGCACTACCCGTTAGTGGAGCCCAGCCAGTAGCAGCAGCTACACCTGAGCTCAGGCCAGCTGTAGCCGCCAATCCTCAAAAACTATTGGACCGATGGACTAGACTACATCCTCCTGTCTTTGGGGGTGAGCGACATGAGGATCCATAGGACTTCATTGATCGTTGCAGGGACAGACTGCACAACATGAGAATATTAGAGTCTCATGGGGTAGACGTTTCTACTTTTCAGCTAGAGGGCAGAACCCGTAGATGGTGGCAGTCTTATGTTCTTGGCAGACCAGTAGATTCTCCTCCCATGACTTGGGACAGGTTCACCCATATCTTCCAGGACAGGTATATTCCACCCTCCCAGAGGAAAGAGTTGCGGTTTCAGTTTGAGCAGCTCTAGCAGGGTCAGATGTCAGTGACCGATTATGAGGCGAGGTTTTCTGAATTATCTCGCCATGCACTTATGATACTCCCTAATGAGGCGGAGAGAGTGCGGAGATTTGTAGCCGGTTAACATACTGGCATTCAGGCCACTATGGCTCGAGAGGTTGAGATGGGCACTTATTATGAGCTAGTTGTGGAGATAGCTCGGAGGATTGAGGGTGTGCATCAGCGGAGCCGAGAGCAGATTATGAGAGATAAGCGGTTCAGGTACTCTGGAGACTTCATAGGTGCTCCGTCTGGGGGAAGAGGTCAGTTCGTGAGGGGGCGGTCCAGTAGACCCCCATATCCAGCACCACCACCTCCTCAAGGTGCTCCAGTGCGACCTTATCTCAGTGCTATACCAGAGAGTTCTTACCGCCCCAAGGGCCAGACTCTTAGTCAGCAGCCCATCGCACCGAAAAGTGGTTACGAGTGCAGGGATCCCAGTCACATGCGGAGGTTTTGGCCCAGACTTCGGGGTAGACTAGTATAGTAGGGTCAACATCCTATGCTTACTGGACCAGTTGCTCTACCAGTAGTCCAACCACCAAGAGGTGGAGGATAGGTGGGTAGGGGCCGTCCAAGAGGTGGAGGTCAGCCGGGCGGAGGCCAGCCAGTTGGCGCTCCAGCTCGGTTCTATGCTTTTCTGGCTAGACCAGATGCAGAGGCCTCAGATGCTATGATTACAGGTATTATTTCTGTTTGCGCCAAGGATGCCTCGGTATTATTTGATCCAGCATCCACGTATTCATATGTGTCATCTCTATTTTCTCCATTCCTGGGTGTTTCTCGTGAGTCCTTGAGTACTCATGTTTATGTGTCCACTCCTATAGTCGATTATGTTATTGTGAACCGGATCCACCGGTCTTGTATTATTGCATTCTGTGGTTATGAAACTAGAGCAGATCTCTTATTGCTCGAGATGACCGATTTTGAAATTATTCTGGGTATGGACTGGTTATCTCCATATCATGCTATTCTAGATTGTCATGCCAAAACTGTTACCTTGGCTATTCCATCTTTGCCTAGGCTGGAGTGGAAGGATTTGTCGGTTAGTTCATTTAATCGGGTTATTTCTTTTTTAAAGACTCAACACATGGTTGAGAAGGGTTGTTTGGCTTATCTAGCCTATGTTCGGGATACTATTGCAGAGACTCCGGCTATTGATTTAGTGCCAGTAGTTCGGGTGTTCTCCGATGTATTTCCTTCAGATCTTCCAGGTATGCCACCTGATCGTGATATTGATTTCTGTATTGACTTGCCTCCAGATACCCAGCATATATCTATCCTACCGTATTGCATGGCTCTGAAAGAATTGAAAGAACAACTTGAAGAGTTACTAGCCAAAGGGTTCGTTAGACCGAGTGTATCGCCTTGGGGTGCACCTGTATTATTTGTGAAAAAGAAGGATGGAACAATGCGGATGTGTATTGATTATCGCCAATTGAACAAAGTTACTATTAATAACAAGTACACGTTGTTGCGTATTGATGACCTATTTGACCAATTGCAGGGTGTTAGGGTGTTCTCTAAGATCGACTTGAGGTCGGGTTATCATCAGTTGAAGATTCGAGATTCGGATTTCTGAAAACTGCTTTCCGTACTAGATATGGTCATTATGAGTTTCTGGTAATGTCTTTCGGTTTAACTAATGCCCCGGCAGTGTTTATGGATCTGATGAATAGGGTATTCAGGCCATATATTTATTTATTTGTCATTGTCTTCATTGATGACATTTTGATCTACTCGGGCAGTAAGGAGGAACATGAGCAGCATATGAGAGTAGTGCTTCAGACATTGCGGGAACAAAAGCGATATGATAAGTTCTCTAAATGTGAGTTTTGCCTAGAGTCTACAGCATTTTTGGGACATATTGTATCGGGCGAAGGTATTAAAGTTGATCCCAAAAAGATTGAGGCAGTTTAGAATTGGCATCGTCCTACTTCGACGACTGAGATCATGAGTTTTCTGGGTTTAGCGGGTTATTATCGTCAGTTCGTGGAAGGTTTTTCATCTATTGCAAAACCTTTGATCAAATTAACCCAGAAGGGTGTTCAATTCCGATGGTCCGATGATTGTCAGCAAGCTTTCAGAAACTCAAGACAGCATTGACTACAGCACCAGTGTTAGTGTTACCTTCCGGTTCGGGAATATATACAGTGTATTGCGACGCTTCACACGTTGGTTTGGGTTGTGTATTAATGCAGGAAGGGCGAGTTATTGCATATGCTTCATGTCAGTTGAATCCCCACGAGCAGAATTATCTGGTACATGATTTGGAGTTAGCTGCGATTGTTCACGCCCTTAAGATTTGGAGGCATTATCTTTATGGGGTGTCTTGTGAAGTTTATACTGACAATCGCAGTTTGCAGTATTTGTTCAAACAGAGGGACTTAAATTTGAGGCAGAGCAGATGGCTGGAATTACTAAAAGGTTATGATATTACTATCCTATATCATCCAGGTAAAGCAAATGTAGTTGTGGATGCCTTGAGTAGAAAGGCGGAGAGTATGGGTAGTTTGGCTTTCATTTCAGCAGAAAAGAGGCCATTAGCTTTGGATATCCAGTCCTTGGCCAACAGACTTTTGCGGCTAGATATTTCAGAGCCCAGCCGAGTTCTTGCATGTGTCATAGCTCTGTCTTCACTTTTTGAGCAGATCAAGGCTCTCCCGTATGATGACCCACACTTAATGGTTCTTCGAGAAACGGTACTACGAGGTGGTGCCAAGGAAGTTACTATTGGTGCGGATGGTGTTTTGTGACTCCAGGATCGTCCGTGTGTTCCTAATGTGGATGAACCAAGGAAAGAGATCCTGGAGGAGGCACATAGTTCTCGGTATTCTATTCATCCAGGTGCTACTAATATGTATCGTGACTTGAGGCAGCATTATTGGTTGCGACGAATGAAAAAGGACATAGTTGAGTATGCAGCTAGGTGTCTAAATTGCCAGCAAGTTAAATATGAACACCAGAGGCCAGGTGGCCTACTTCAGCAGATGACTATACCAGAGTGGAAATAGGAACGAATTACTATGGATTTTGTAGTTGGGTTGCCGCGGACCTTGAGGAAGTTTGATGCAGTTTGGGTGATTGTTGACAGGTTGACCAAGTCGGCACATTTTATTCCTGTTGTGACTACGTATACTTCAGAGAGGTTGGCCCAGATTTATATTCAGGAGATAGTTCGGTTGCACGGTGTGCCAATTTCCATCATATCAGATAGAGGCCCTCAGTTTACTTCACATTTCTGGAGAGCAGTACAGAGTGAGTTGGGGACCCGTGTAGAGCTCAGCACAGCCTTTCATCCGCAGACCGATGGACAGTCAGAGAGGACAATTCAGATTTTGGAGGATATGCTCAGGGCATGTGTGATTGACTTTGGAGGTCAGTGGGATCGTTTCCTGCCTTTGGCCGAGTTTGCTTATAATAACAGTTACCAATCCAGCATCGAGATGGCTCCATTTGAGGCTTTATATGGTCGGCGATGTCGTTCACCTATCGGATGGTTTGAGCCAGGTGAGGCTAAGTTATATGGTACTGATTTGGTAAGGGATGCCTTGGAAAAGGTAAAGTTGATTCAGGAGCGACTTCGTACAGCACAGTCCAGACAAAAGAGTTACGCGGATCAGAAAGCGCGTGATATATCATTTATGGTAGGTGAAAAAGTTCTCTTGAAGGTTTCGCCGATGAAGGGAATTATGAGATTCGGGAAGAAGGGCAAGTTAAGCCCAAGGTTTATAGGCCCATTTGAGGTGTTGAGACGAGTTGGGGAGGTTGCTTATGAGCTTGCATTGCCTCCCCGTCTATCGGGAGTTCATCCGATTTTTCATGTATCTATGCTCTGTAAGTATCATGCTGACATATCACATGTGTTGGACTTCAGCACAGTTCAGCTAGATAAGAGTTTGGGTTATGAAGAAGAGCCATTTGCCATTGTTGATAAACAAGTTCGCCAGTTGAGGTCCAAGAGGATTTGTGCAGTAAAGCTCCAGTGGAGGGGCCAACCAGTCGAAGAATCGACTTGGGAGGCCGAGGAGGATATGCGAAGCAAATATCCACACTTATTTAGTACTCCAGGTATTATTCTAAACCCATTCGAGGACGAATATTTGTTTAAGTGGTGAAAACTATAATGACCCAACCGATCATTTTAACTTTTAGAAACACGTTCCCTAAAATAAAACTCCCTCGACATGCTTTAATTAATTTATGACTCGCGGGGATGGTTGGTTTGGGATTTGGAAGTGTATGAGTTGAAATCGGAACACTTGGTTCCTTAAGTTAGCTTTAAATGGACAAGTTTGACTTTGGTCAATATTTTTAGAAAACGACCCCGGAATCGGGATTTGATGGTTCCGATAGGTTCGTATGATGATTTTAGACTTGGGCGTATGTCCGAATCGGGTTTTGGATAACCCGGGAGCATTTTGACGCTTAATAGTAAATATCAACAATTTGAAGGTTTAAAATTCTTTAAATTTGGTTTGGGGTAGGTTTTTGAGTAATTGAAGTCCGTTTGGAATTTTGAGTTGGGAATAGTTCTGTATAGTAATTTAAGACATGCACGCAAAATTTCGTGTCATTCCGAGTAGTTTAAATATATTTCGACGCATTGGAAGTAAATTGAAGAACTTGAAATTCTTAAGTTTGAATTAATTTGGTTTGAGGTGTGATTCATAGATCTGATATTGTTTTACACATTTCGTGAGTTCGAGCGAGTCCGTTTTATGATTTCAAACTTGTTGGTATGTTCAGGCGGGGTCCCGGGGGCCCCGAGTGTCAACCGGACGAGGCTCGGACCAAGTTGGAAGTTGGGAACCAAAACTGAAGCTCCCAGCTACTGTCAGAATCGCACCTGCGCTTGGCCAGCCGCAGGTGCGACACTCGCAGGTATGGCAGTAGTTCGCAGGAGCAAACCTCGCAGATGCGAGTTTTTGTGCACAGAAGCAGAAAAAGGAAAGGGGCAATCGACCGCAGATGCGGATGATTTGCGCACCTGCGAACGTGCAGGTGCGAAGCTGTGTGCGCAAATGCGAGAATTGGCCAGGCAAGTGGAACTCGCACCTTTGAAGATTTTCCGCAGGTGCGGAGCCGCAGGTGCATTCCAACCTCCGCAGGTGCGAAAAACCTATTTGGCAGAAGCTTAAAAGAACGGGAATTCACCATTTTTGCCCGTTTTCTCTCCACATTTGGGCGATTTCAGAGCTTTTGAGAGGGGGGTTTCAACTAGCAATTTGAAGGTAAGTTAATTATACACATCTTGATTTAAATACATAGATTATAGGTAGATTATAACTAGTAAATCTTAGAAAGCAAAGATTTATATGAAAAACCTAGATTTTTACAAAAGTGAGATTTTAACCACAAAAATAGTTACGGAACTGGGTAGAAATTATATATTTAAGTTCTTGAGATTATGGGTAACGTTTTCACCCGAATATTTCAAGAATCCGAGCACGTGGGCCCGGGGTGAATTTTAGAAATTTTACCATTTTGGATAGGGTAATTTATTTAATAGATAAATTTCATTTAGCATATATTAATTATTTTGTATAATATTTGGATAGTTTTGGATTTTTGGCGTCGAATCGAGAATTCAATGCGACGTGGTAATCGGAAAGTGAACTTTGAGACGAGGTAAGTCTCTTTTCTAATCTTGTGAGGGGAAAATTACCCCATAGGGATTAAATTAAATAATTATTGTTAATTGTGCGGGCTACGCATGCACGAGATGACGAGAGTCCGTGCGTAGCTACTATTAATGCTAAAGTACGGGTAATTTAGGACTCAAAGCATGAATTACATATGTACATTGTATTCTTTGTTTAATTAATATTAATTGATATATATGAATATATTTTGAATTGTCAGATAAAGATATTAAAGGATGGAAATCTCATATGCTTGATTTTCTGTTTAAATTAATTAATTGTTAAGAGAAATTGTTCTTCCTCCCGAATTTATCTTATAATAAATATACTCTCCTTCCGGAGGTACATAAGAAAATGTCATCCTTTCTTGTGGAGCGAGCCGAACGCCTCGGCAGGATAGATACATTTATGGATCGTGCCGCACGTCCTTCGGCCGTGTACACGACACTCTGGATCGGGTCGTAGGTTCTCCGCAGAAATCGTGCTTAATAATAATAATAATCATACGATACCTTAATAGCTTATTTTAGCTTGCTAAACCAATTGATAAATTTGAGAGTTCTTGGAATTTAATGAATTATTATGCCTGCTTGTTAAAGAAATAAATTGTTATTCCTGTAAATGAGATTTAATTGATAAATTAGAAATTATTTGAATTGAAGGAATTTAATTAATATATTGAGAATTGTTGCATTTGAAGGAATTTGGTTATTTCTGTTGATTAAATAAATTATTGTAAATTCTGTAAATCATGCTGATTTAAATATCCTAGTTGTATTTCAATTATTATTATTGACCCATAGTGAGTGTCAAAGTCGGTCATCTCGTCTCTACCACTTCGAGATTAGGCTTGATACTTACTGGGTATACGTTGTTTACGTACTCATACTACACTTGCTGCACTTTTTGTGAAGGACCTGAGACAAGTACTAGTGGGAGACCTATCGTCTTACACCCACGTTATCCAGGGGCATAGTGGTGAGCTGCACTTTCTGAGCCGTTCTGCAGCTACTAGTGTCTCTCCTTGTATTTTTCATTCTGTCAATTTTTATTTCAGACAGTATTTGAGGTTTTGTATAATCCACTAGATGCTCATACACTTGTGACACCAGGTCTTGGCATACACATTGGTAGAATTTAGTGTTTTATTTTTTTCTTGGTTTTAAATTTTGTCAATATATGCTTAATTTATTAAGTTGGCTTGTCTAGCTGTAGTGTTGGGCGCCATCACGACCTATAGGTGAAATTGGGTCGTGACAAAATTAAATTCTAATAATTATCAAACCAGCAAATTCACGGAATTTTATAAATAATCAAGTAACAATCACATCAAATTGTCATATAACAACAGGTTCAACAACAAGGATTTAGGCACGACAAATAGATGATTAAATATATGCCAACAATTATTCAATTTACTACACAATATGCTTAGGACTTTAACTCAATAAAATTTGCACATATAAACCAAGTACATACTTGTCACCTCGCGTACATGGTTTTCAATTACACAAATTGCACATAAGACTCAATGCCTAAGGGAAAATTCCCCCACTCGAGGTTAAGCAAGACACTTACCTTTTTGAAATTATGCCGATATTCCAAAATCGCCTTATTTCTTGAATTGGCTTCCGGACCGCTCAAATCTATTCAAATCAATTGTATAACTTCATTAAAATTCATCGAAATCAATTCCGGATAATAAAATGTCGACTTAAAAAATTATTCTAAAAAGTCAACAAAAGTCAGCGCGGGGCCCGCTTCTCTGAACCTGACAAAATTTCCATGAAATCTGAACACCCATACCGATACGAGTTCAACCATACCAATTTTATCGAATTTTAATAACAATTCGACCTCCAAATCTTAAATTTGTGGTTTATGAAGTTTCTACAATTTTTCCTAAATTTCCGTCTCAAAGTACTAATTAAATGATGAAATCAGTGATATGTTCATGTATATTATGATTTCTTTATCTTTCTGGAAACTAGACACGAAGGGCTACAACTTTC
This sequence comes from Nicotiana otophora, assembly GCA_000715115.1. Lineage (NCBI taxonomy): Eukaryota > Viridiplantae > Streptophyta > Magnoliopsida > Solanales > Solanaceae > Nicotiana > Nicotiana otophora. The sequence continues at coordinate 13,697 of AWOL01S0042390.1, read as the reverse complement.
GTTTTTGAATCATCTCAAAATTCTTTGTAGATCAAAAGATATAAGCTTCCGAAGTCGGACCGGCGAATCTGCAAAACTCCCTGGAGTGCGGCCGTGGACAGAATTGTGCGGTCTGTGCCCCTCCTCTGAGGTCCGTATTTTTCTGCTGCGGTCCGCACTCTTATGTGTGGTCCGCACCCCCAAAAGTACCAGAATAATATTAGAGTGCCGAAATATAACGACTCGGCCGGTCGTTTTGAGTATTATACCCCCGTTTCCCTATTTACTGCTCACTTTATGCTCTATAGTTATTTTATGACTTACCGGGTTAGTTGGTTCGGGTCCGGCAGGGATTCTGAGTGAAATGAGACACTTAGTCTCATAATTGAAAATTTAAGTTAGAAAAGGGGATCGGATATGGACCTATGTGTAAACGACCTCAGATTTGAATTTTTATAATTCTGATAGCTCCGTATGGTGATTTTGGACTTAGGAGCGTGTCCAAAATATTATTTGGAGGTTCGTAGAGGAATTAGGCTTGAAATGCCGAAAGTTTAATTTTTGGGAAGTTTGACCGGGAGGTTGACTTTTTGATATCGGGGTCGGAATCTGATTCTAAAAATTTGAATACCTCTGTTATGTCATTTATGACTTGTGTGCAAAATTTGAGGTCAATCAAACGTGATTTAATATGTTCCGGAGTCATTTGTAGAAATTAGAAATTTCAAAGTTCATTAGGCTTGAATTGGGGTGTAATTCATGGTTTTAGCGTTGTTTTAGGTGATTTGAGGGTTCGACTAAGTTCGTGTGATGTTTTAGGACTTGTTGGTATATTTGGTTGAGGTCCCGAGGGGCTCGGGTGAGTTTTGGATGGTTAACGGATCATTTGTGGCCTTGGTGAGATTGTTGATATCTGTTGCTGCATTTTTCAGATTTTCTCTTTCGCATTCGCGAGTGGGCCCTCGCATTCGCGAAGAAGAATTTCAGGCAGGTAGGATTTACTCTCCACGTTCGTGAGGGGGTCTCGCGTTCGCAAAGAGGAGCTGGGTTGTGCATCGCATTCGCGTTTGGGGTATCGCGTTCGCGAAGGGAGAAATTGTGGGCATGGGTTTTTGCCTTCGCGTCCGCGAAGGGGAGCTCGCGTTCACGAAGAAGGGCTCCGTAAAGCATCAAGTTCGCGAGCAGTGTCTCGCGTTTGCGAAGAGCAAATGTTGGGAAGCACATTTTGTGCTTCGCGCACGCGAGGGACCTGTCGCGTTCGCGAAGAAGAGAGGTCTGGACAGAGTTTAAGTTCTGAAGTTTTTGACGGATTTGAGCTCGGGAAGAGATGATTTTCGGGAGTTTTTCAAGGAAAACAATGGGGTAAGTGTTCTTAACTCAATATTGGTTAAATTACCCGAATCCATGGTTGTTTTTATCATTTAATTGGCGAATTAAGTTGGAAAAGTTTGAAAAATTTCTTAGTTTAAATTAAAGATTGGACGGTCGAGTTGGGGTCGGATTTTGATAAAATTAGTATAGTTAGACTCGTGGTTGAATGGGTTTCCGGATTTTATAACTTTTGTCGAGTTCCGCGACGTGGGCCCCACATGCAATTTTGAGCTAAAATTCGAATTTTTATGGAAAATTAGCATTTTCTTATGGAGTTAATTCCAATAAATTTTATTGACTGAAACAAATTATTTGTGACTAGATTCGAGGCATTCGGATGTCAATTTGCGAGGCAAAGGCATAGCAGAGTAAAGAATTTCACGCTCTGAGGTAAGTAACAGTTATAAATTTGGTCTTGAGGGTATGAAATCCCGGATTTTGGCATCATGTGATTATTTTAAAGGTGACGCACATGCTAGGTGACGGGCGTGTGGGCGTGCACCGAGGGAATTGTGACTTGGTCCGTCCCGAAAATTGTAAAGTTGAATTATTTATTGTTCGCTATATGCTCTCTATGTGTTGGTAAAATTTGGCTGTAAATCATGTTATAAGTCATGCTTAGGCTATGTAATAGTACCGTTGGGACCCACAGAGGTCGTGTACTTGTTGAATTGCCTGTTAAATGTTATATGTACTCAGTCTCAGTTTTTACTTATAAATTTTATCTCAGTCTCTGTTATTATTATTGATACATCATATCATTATTATTTGGGCTGATTTCATGATTATTGAGAGCCCAAGAGACTTGAGAGATTTATGACTGAGTGAGGCCTAAGGCCTGATTGTGAGATATTGATACTATAGCACGTGAGTTGGCCGTACATATCCTTATATTATACTATAGCACGCGAGTTGGTCGTGCGGATCCTATATTATACTATATCACGTGAGTTGGTCGTGCAGCGCGTGAGTTGTCTATGCGGATCCAGATATTTATATTATGGCACGTGAGTTGTCCGTGCAGCACGTGAGTTGTCCGTGCAAATTATAGCGTTTGGATTGTAGGAGCCCCTCCGGAGTCTGTACACCCCCAATGAGCGCGGGTACCTATTAAGTGTGAGTGATGAGGGCTGAGAGCCCAATGATTGATGAGGGTTGGGAGCCCGGTGAGTGATTGTTGTCCTTAGAGGTTGTACTTGATTTTCATTTGTTGTTGCACCTAGTTGCTCTTTGTCATTGTTGTGAAATCTCTGAAAGATTTTATATACAGATTACATGAACATGAACTGTATAAAAATTGATTTGACATTAAACTGCCATATTTGAAAGCATGTCTATTCTTTGCTGGAACTACTGAATATGAACTATAGTTGTGTAGCTCGTCACTATCTTCAGTTCTTTATTTATTATTGTTACTTACTTAGTTGGTTGTACTCATACTATACCCTGCACTTTATGTGCAGATCCAAGTGTTCCCGGACATAGCGGGTGTTGATTCTTCCATACAGCTGATTTTCAGGAGATTTTGAGGTAGCTGTCGTGGTTCGCAGACCTTGTCTCTCCTTCTCTATCTCCTTGTTTACTGTATTTGGTCTCAGACTATTATAGACCGTATTTTCTAGACTTGTATTCATATTAGAAGCGCATGTACTCAGTGACACCAGGTTTTAGGGAGTGTTCGTGTCAGTATTTATGGGATTTTGTATTGTATTAAATTATTGTATTTTCAAACTTAAGAGAAATTGTGGTTTATCGAGATTATCGGCTTGCCTAGTATTGAGATAGGCGCCATCACGACAGGTTGATATTTTCGGGTCGTGACACGAAATGCCTGGACTCGCTCAAAACTCATCCGGAACCTCCCGGACACAAACCATATATGAATTTCAATCATAAAACATGCTACGGACTTGCTCGCGCACTCAAAACACTGAAAAGAGGTCATCTTGACCCGATATTGACCATGGTCAAACTCTCAAATTTCTTAACTTTATTAATCTCTCAACCAATGATCCAAAAATACACCCAAGCCCCTCGTGACCTCAACCTAATATACCAACACGTCCCAAAATACAATACGAACTTAGTGGAGGCTTCAAATCTCGTCAAACAACGTCAAAATTATGAATCGCGCCTCGAGTCGAATTATGAGTTTTCGAACCTCCCAACTTCTATGTTTTGCGCCGAAACATATCAAATCAATCCGGAATGACTTCAAATTTTGCATATAAGTCATAATTGACGTAATGGAGCTATTCCCATTTCCGAAATCGAAATTCGATCTCGTTATCAAAAATTCACCCTTCGGTCGAATTTTCGCCAAAATGTGTCGAATTGTCCTACGGACTTCTAAATCTAAATCCGAACATACGCCTAAGTCCGAAATCATCATACGAAGCTATTGCCATCCTCGAAATTCTATTCCGGGGTCGTTTGCTCAAAAGTCAACTCTCCGGTCAACTCTTTTCATTTAAGCTTCTAAATAAGAATTGCTCTTATAATTTAATTCTGAATCTTCAGTAAATCAAACTCGACCACATCCGCAGGTCATAATACATATTACGAAATTGTTCGAGACCTTAAGCCACCGAACGGGGCGTTAATTCTTAAAACGACAAGTCGGGTCATTACATAAACAAATAATTAAGTCTTTGAATTAATAAAGCAGCAAAAAAGTCAATTCAATTTTGTTTCAAAATTATTATATAAGTAAACTTATTTGCCAAGTTGATAAAACTTTTAAGGTACATAAATTGTTTTACACAATAAGAGCATTTGCCGTGAAAGAAATAAGAAAATAGAGCAGAATTTATTATAATATAGTATTAAATGTTACATTGCTAAAATGCTAAGTTGAAGCAATAAGGATATAACATAGGACAAAAATTATTCAAAACAATTGTCATTATCATTTTTCTTTCTTTTTATATTCATTTCAATAAATGTAGCTCCCTATATTTTTCATATCGTATTACATTATTTTTTGTAATTCAATATTAGCTATTAAGACATTATATTGTTATTTATTAATATTTTTCTAGGAGCTATAATTCTATCTCTTGACACACAAATTTCTAAAAGATCACAAAGATTCAAATACTTCTACTTGTTTTATTATCTTTGAATAATTATTGTAAAGTATTTTTTTGATATTTGTTTATAGTATTTGGTAATAAAGATAACAATAATTTTCATAAGATATATATTCCATGTCTCATAAATCATAATAAGACATATAAAGACTTATGTGGAGTAAGATTTATTTATTTAATAAGCTAGCTTAGTAAGATTAACATTAATTATATTTAGAAACTTGCATTTTTTTTCTTAGATATTTTTTCAATAACTCAAATACATTATTTAATTTTATATATATATATATATATATATAATTTTAAAAAATTATATATTTATTGATATAGGTACACGCGCAAAGCGCGTACCCTAAGACTAGTACTATGTTAAAAGCACGAAATTCCTTAGCGAAATATTGTACGCCTTTTTTTACCCTTTTTTAAATAGATTTTATACTAGACAAAATAGTTTTTTAACAATTTTTATATTTAAAATTTTGCGTTTTAAATCTAAATAAAACCTACTTAGATTAGAAAAACGCATCTATAAAAAAAAACTAATAATGAAAGTTAGTTAGCGGCTAAAGTTTACCCACAACTCTACTACATATCAAGTTATCAATTGTCTTGCTTTATTGACGTTGATTCTCTAAGGTTTGATACTCATATTTGAGGCTTCTATCATTCTGAAATTTTGCTTTGTATGTCTATTTTCTTGGCTCTATTTTCTTAATAATTTCATGGTGCTTTAAACAAAGTTTTTGTTTCATGGATCGCGGAATTAATATTGAACTATGTGAGGTGTTAAGAGAAAGAAATTATTTTTAAGGGTGCACCTATATTTATCCGGCGGACTCTAATTAGCAGTGTAAAAGCTATAAGTATTTTTAGTAGAATAGGCTATAATAAGTGTAAAATTTTAAATTCCCTCTGTTGAAAACCAAATTTCTGCTCCATAAGATTTTATGCATACTAAACCTTGAGTTTTGAAAAAGATTTTCTTCTTTCCACTTGTGAATTGTTTCTGTTAGGGGTGTACAAATGAAATCGACAAATCACATCAACCCGATAATCCGAGTTAAACCGAGAAAAAAACCCGACTATGATTTGGTATGATTGGTTTGGTGTTGGAAAAAAAAATCCGACGCTATTTGATTGGGTTTGATTTTAACTAAAAGAAGTCAAACCGAAACCAAATAAACGCGATATTATATGTATAGAAGTTTTAAATATATTTAATACATAAAAAAAATTATTGTAGTGTAGTTTATAAATATTTCTTATGATTTTTTATAATTTTATCTTTTAACGTATTATTTCAAGATTGGACTTATAATTTTTGGATGCTCCAATAAGTTTTATAGTCCATAAATGTTAGTAACTCAAATAAATCCTAAACTAAAATCAAATCAATACTAATGATAATAAAAGACATTCAATTCAGTTGTACTATGAATGAAAATAGTGTTGGATATCTATTTTTTAGTTTTTCCATGGTTTAGATAAAATGCATAACTTATTTTTCTTTTAGTGTTTAGTCATGTAAATAATAGTACTTATTAGTCGTACTTATTTTTGTAACTTATTAGTAATTTTAAATTAAGTTTGTTTTCATTATGGCTTATTAATAATATTTATTTTATGTGATTTTCTCATCTTTATTGTTGAATATTTTAGTACAATGCCATGAATCATCTCATATTTATGTTACTTTATTAAAAAATATCTTATATAGTTCTGTTTTACTAGGATTAAAAAAATATTTGGAGCACAAATTCTATGTTTTGTGCTATGAAGACTTTATGGGAAAAAAACGAAACAACCCGAGAAAATCCGAGATTTAAAAATCGGACTTTTATTGGTTTGATTTGGTCTTTAGATTTAATAACCCGATATAATTGGTTTAGTTTAGTAATTAGAAAATCTGAACCAACCCGATCCATGTATACCCCTAATTTATGTTTACTTTTAATTCTGAATTAAAACTATAGTAGGTGTTGTTTTAGTGTTGGGGATATGCATTGTTCGGCGTAGATCTAGAAAATTTTTATATCCATCGATTGTATTTGTTTAATTCCACTATAATCTAAGAAGAAATTATTTAGAAACTTTATGAGATTGCATATATTGCATTGCATGTATGAGCAATATCGTTACACGACTTTATGCTTTGCCCATTTCGTTTGTGACTTGATAAATTATGTCCTGGCCTCAAATTCATAGAATAATATCTTTAAGTATCTATATGAACCATGAATATTCTTTTGATTTTATGGTATTCTTACATCACCAAACAACGGCTCTTCTCTGATTATTTTGTTGTATTGAAGGTGAAGTTGAAGCAACATAATTTACCAACAATGACTCTTCTTCTGATTTTTATGAAGATGCGGTTGAAACAAATAATTATTTTTTGAATTTTGGCACCAGAGAGAAAAGGTATATGCAGACATGTCTTTATTACTAATACGCTTCTTTCTGAAAGTCCTTCATATTTGTTTTATCTTGGTGTAATTGTTTTTTCTTCGGCGTTAAGTGGCGGCCCTCTATTTTTTTATGTTGGACTTTTAATGCTATTGCAGTTTTGATGGACATATACGATTAGATTTGATTGTTATATTTCTCTCAACTGGAGAAATTATAATTGTCCCAAATTAAGTATTGAAAGTATTTCTTTTATGGTTGTGAGGAAGAAATTTTTTTATCAGATATGAACTGGTTGAACCAAATTGTTAATGATTTTCTATGTAGGCCACTAAATGAAAAAAACCTCCTTTAACAAAAAGTGAAGGACAAAACTAGAGAGTTTTGTACCACTAGGACAATATTAGATTGTTTTTGATACTTGTGAATTCACATTAGTTGCTCATCTTGACACACACAGATTTAAGATTTAAATTTTGTGGGTTCAACTTTTAAGGTTATTAATATTGAACTCATTGTATTTTTAAAGTTATTTTTAAAGTTATGGATTCAAATTTACTATTTGTTATAATTTTAGTGAATTTTTATACATAAATTTATGTTTCACACTAAACATGCCCTTTGCATCTTGAGCATGATGATCTTATAATCTCCTTTGGTACCTACCGGTTTATCACAACATAATTTTGGAGATACATTGTAACGACAGAGCTGCATGTATAAACACGAGATAAACATGGGAGCGGAGTACAAATTCACAAACTCACCATATAGGGAGCATGAAAGGAGCTTTCACCTCGATAAACGGAATCGAATCAAAATAAGAATAGTGCTCCTCTATTATAAATTAAATCATACTTGTAACGATACCATCAGGTGTATCGGCCTCAGTCAATTCATAGCAATTATATCAATGGGTCGGGCCTCCCCCTCTTGGGCGCCCTCTATCCGCCTGTCCTCTACCCCTAACTGGCTGTGCACATGGAGTAATAATTGGAATAAAGCCTGTAGCCCGAGTGTTCTGATGAAATCTACCCCTCCCAAGTCTGGAACAATCTCTCATAATGTAACTAGTATCACCACACTCATAACAACCCCTCTGAGGGCGCGGCTGCTCGTACTGAGTATGTGCCGGATAACTGAATTAACCATTGTAAGAATTTCGTGTCGGTGGTGCACTAAAAGTATTAACTGGAGCACTACGAGTACTCTGAATTGAGGACTGGGCTGACCGACTGCCTGAGCCTCCGTCATGATGAGTCATAGCTGCAGAGTAGAATCCACTAAATCCTCCAGAGTTCCGAGACCTTTTGGCCTCCTTAGTCTCCTTCTCCTCACTTTGAACACGTTCTAACATCCTGGAAATCCCTACTACTTGCTGAAATAGAATGTCAGTTTGCAACTCTCGAGCCATACATATTTTAAAATCATAATCGAGCCCTTTAATGAATCTGCGGACTCGCTCTCTAACTGTAGGAACCAAGATAGGTGCATGGCGGGCTAACTCACTAAACCTGATAGCATATTCTGACACCGTCATGGTGCCCTGACGCAACCATTCAANGCCTCCGCCATGATGAGTCATAGTTGCAGAGTAGAATCCACTAAATCCTCCAGAGTTCCGAGACCTTTTGGCCTCCTTAGACTCCTCCTCCTCACTTTGAACACGTTCTAACATCCTGGCAATCTATACTACTTGCTGAAATGGAAGGTCAGTTTGCAACTCTCGAGCCATACATATTTTAAAATCATAATCGAGCCCTTTAATGAATCTGCGGACTCGCTCTCTAACTGTAGGAACCAAGATAGGTGCATGGCGGGCTAACTCACTAAACCTGATAGCATATTCTGACACCGTCATGGTGCCCTGACGCAACCATTCAAACTCTGTGTGCCACGCATCCCCGAGAGTCTGGAGAACAAACTCTTTCAAAAATATCTTCGAAAATTAATCCCAAGTTGGTGGCATTGCACCAGCTGGTCTACCTTCTTCATAAACTTGCCACCACTGATACGTTGCTCCTGACAGCAGAAATGTAGTAAAGGCAACTCCACTCACTTCCACAATACCCATGGTACGGAGAATACAGTGATAATTTTCTAGAAATCCCTGGGCATCCTCGGTAGCTGTGCCACTGAAGGTAGGTAGACTATACCTCTTAAATCTCTTAAGTCTCTTTTGTTCTTTTTCTAATGCCTCTGGCCTGAACTCAGGCTGAACCGGAATAACATGTTGTACCGGTACTATACCAGGAACCTGACCAATGTGAACCTGCTGCTCTGGAGTACGGGCGGAACAGAGATCAATCCTGCTTGAGTCAATGCACCGAACATATTCAGAAACTATGCTAAAGTCTCCTAAAGTCCAGGGGTAACAAGTTAACAACAGGTGCTTCTCGTACTTATCCCCCAACCGGAGCTACTGGCGACTCCTGAACTGCTGCTCTGACAGGTGCTCTACTGCGGCACGTGCCCTTCCTCGGCCTCTAATTCGGCTTCTACCTTGGCCCCGGCCTCTTGCGGCCCTAGCAGTGTCACGACCCAAAATTTAACCATGGTCGTGATGGCACCTATCGTGTTACAAGGCAAGCCTACTTCCCAAAATATTACTACTAAACCGATTATAAGAATTTAATAAAATATTTCAACATTTAAATCTTTCATAAACTAAATCAACTCTAAATATAATATAGAAAAAAACGGAAACGAGCCCCAAACATCGGGGTGTCACTAAGTCATGAGCGTCTAAAACTATAAACTAAGATATATAAACTGTCTAATTGTCCAAAAGAAGAAATGATAAAAGGAGTAACAAGGTCTTGCGGACGCTAGCAGCTACCTTGCAATCCCCACAGATAGCCGGCTTGAACTCAATGATCGCCGCGCTCTAACTCACCTGGATCTGCACATAAAGTGCAGGGTGTAGTATGAGTACAACCACCTCAGCAAGTAACAGAAATAACTAAGGAACTGAGCAGTAGTGACGAGCTAAGTAAAACAGTCTAATTATTTATTTTCATAATTTAAAAATTAACAGGTAAATTCTATAACTCAGTAAATGCCACAAAGAAGTTTAACAGATAAATGCAGCAACAGCACAAATAAATACAACCTCACAGCAGTGTCACTTTATCACTCATCACTCGCACTCAACACTCAAAACACTCAACACTTTGCGCTCATTGGGGTGTGTATAGACTCCGGAGGGGCTCCAAAAGCCCAAGCGCTAAGTACGGACAACTCACGTACCATCATATCAATACCTGGATGTGCACGGTCAACTCACGTGCTATGGTATCAATACCTAAACCCGCATGGTCAAATCACGTGCTACGCGGACAACTCACGCGCTATGGTATTAATATCCTCACAACCAGGCCCTCGGCCTCACTCAATCATGTACCTCACTAGCCTCACCATCATCAACAAATAAGGGAACACAACCCACATAAAGTATCACAGCATATTAGTAAATAATAGAGACTGAGGTAAACATGTACAATAATTTCTATGACTGAGTACAAATAATGTGAGCATGAATAAAGCCTAAGCATGATCTCTAACATGAAGGCAGACAAGTTCAACAACAAGTAACTACGTAAACAAAGATGATGGCCATGAGGCCTCACGGGATGGACCAAGTCTCAATCCCTTGAGGTATACACCCATACGCCCGTCACCTAGCATGGGTATCACCTCCAAACAGTCACACGATACCAAATTTTCCGGGTTTATACCCTCAAAGTCAGAGTTAAAACTGTTACTCACCTTAACAGCGTAAAATCCTACTCCGGGATGCCCTCGTCTCTGGACTCGGTCTCCAAAAGCTCCAAATCTAACCATAATCAGATTAATACCATCAACATAGGCTAACGAATTGAATTCCACAATAAAAACTATAAAATATGCCAAAAATTCGAAACCGGCCAAAACCCGGCCCCCGGGCCCATATCTCGAAATCAGTCAAAAATGGCAGAATAATAAACCCCGTCCTCTTCCAAGTATAACCATATAAAATTCATCAAAATCGGACTCTGTTTGGTCCCTCAAATCCTCACTTAAACTCTCCAAAACTCTAACCCTAACTCCCTCAATTTCACTTTGAAATCATCAATCAAATACCAAAAACGAAGATGGATTCATGAAATATAACTAAAATTGAGTAGAGATCACTTACCCCAATCCTTATGGTAAAAATCGCCCCCAATATTGCCCAAATCCGAGCTCCCCAACTCAAAATATGACCGAATGAACAAACCCTCATTTTATATATTTTTTTGCCAGCTGTTCTGCCTCGTTTCGCGTGACAAATAATTCTAAAACTCACTTTTTATGCTTCCAATGGATTTTTTGTAAAATTCTAGTCAAGTTAGGCTTTTGAATCACTAAATTTGACCTTATAATGAAGGAGATATGTTGGTTTCAATATTTGCAAATAGTGTAGATTTTTAAATACGCCGTCAGTGGCAATTGCGTAATTAATCTGACAAATCTGGCAACCTAATTCTTAGTAAAATGACCATAAAATCCTCATACGATGTCCAAATTCGACGATTCTTTTTGCTGCGGGTCCGTAATTATGATACGAATCTAATACTTCAATCAAAAAAAAATCGGAGCTCATTTGTTCAATATGATATCATTTATGCTTGAAGAAACGGCGTCGAAACATAAGAAAAACGAGCGCAACACAACCCAAACCTATCCAAAACTCATCCGAGGCCCTCGGGACCTCAACCAATAATTCCAACAACTCTTATATCACTACCCGAACTTAGTCGAACCTTCGGAACACCAAAACAACACCAAAACACCAAATCAACCTCCGATTCAAGCCTAAGAACTTCTAAACTTTTAACTTTCGCCAATTCATGCCTAATTCTACCACGGACCTCCAAATTACATTTCGGACACACTACTAAGTCTAAAATCACCCAACGAAGCTAATCGAATCATAAAAATCCACATCCAAATTCGTTTACTGATAAGTCAACTTCCGGTTGACTTTTCTAACTTAACTTTCTAACTAAGAGACTAAGTGTTCATTTCACTCCAAAACTACTCCGGATCCAAACCTACCAACTCGATACAACTCAACACTGCTGAACAACACATAAAGANTTTACTCATAAGTCAACTTCCGGTTGACTTTTCTAACTTAACTTTCTAACTAAGAGACTAAGTGTTCATTTCACTCCAAAACTACTCCGGATCCAAACCTACCAACTCGATACAACTCAACACTGCTGAACAACACATAAAGAAGTAGGAATGGGGAAACACGGCTATAACTCTCGGAATGACTGGCCGGGTGGTTACATCCTCCCCCTCTTAAACAAACGTTCGTCCTCGAACGTGCCAAGAGTTGTTCTCAAGACCATCAAGAACTCTCTCCGAACCCCAATGGCACAAAACCAATCCGTCAGGACTGAATCCTTCTAACTCAACCAAGCTACGCAGACCACCACAAACCCAAGGATATTGCCACAAAATACCTGCAGAACTCATTACCTCATGCACCCAAAGAACTAATCAATACCCATTACCATGCCGATCCAACCTACTACCATGATGTCCTATCTATCCGAGTTCCTTCTGAATTACCTTCAAATTGATACTTTGCCCCGCTATATAACCACAATCCTAAACCTAGACTCACCACACGAGACCCAAGCATAAAATCACACCGCCCTAAGGCTCATAAGCCGCTGAATACTCTCTTAAATATCCCCAAAAGTACCGCAAAGCACGCGCTCACACAATCAACACCTCAGTGCTCAAGCTACAGTCAAAGCTCAGCCTCATGTCCTCCAGACTGGCCCGACATCAACTCACAGAAATTACATCTCGCACCTCATTCAGGGAATCACAAGCCGTCGATGCACAACTGATACCGAGCGCCCATGTGCGCATACGAATGCGTGAAAGATATTCAAAGAGTTACACTTAAAGCTGAATCAATACCGCACGAAAAGAATTCAAGAATGTGAAATTTCCTAAGGATTCTGCAACCTCTCGAAGATAAGTACAGACGTCTTCGTACCGATCCGCAAGACTCTACTAAACCTGCTCATGACTCATGAGACCTATGTAACCTAGGCTCTGATACCAACTTGTCACGACCCAAAATCTAACCATGATCGTGATGGCGCCTATCGTGTTACAAGGCAAGCCTACTTCCCAAAATATTACTACTAAACCGATTATAAGAATTTAATAAAATATTTCAACATTTAAATTTTTCATAACCTAAATCAACTCTAAATATAATATAGAAAAATACGGAAACGAGCCCCAGTCATCGGGGTATCACTAAGTTATGAGCGTCTAAAACTATAAACTAAGATATATAAACCGTCTAACTGTCCAAAAGAAGAAATGACAAAAGGAGTAACAAGGTCTTGCGGACGCTAGCAGCTACCTTGCAATCTCCACAGATAGCCGGCATGAACTCAACGATCGCCACGCTCTAACTCACCTGGATCTGCATATAAAGTGCATGGTGTAGTATGAGTACAACCACCTTAGCAAGTAACAAAAATAACTAATAGTAAAACAGTCCAATTATTTATTTTCACAATTTAAAAATAAATAGGTAAATTCCATAACTCAGTAAATGCCACAAAGAAGTTTAACAGATAAATGCAGCAATAGCACAAATAAATACAACCTCACAATAGTGTCACTCCATCACTCATCACTCGCACTCAGCACTCAACACTCAAAACACTCAACACTTTGCGCTCACTGGGGTATGTACAGACTCCGGAGGGGCTCCCAAAGCCTAAGCGCTAAGCACGGACAACTCACGTGCCATCATATCAATATCTGGATCCGCACGGTCAACTC
>AWOL01S0042389.1:10067-102590 GCA_000715115.1 Nicotiana otophora | reverse complement strand
TTGGTGCTCGGCAAGTATGGCCCGGGTGCTAGTCATGACCCTCCAGTTGGGTCGTGACAGTCAAATAGCCTAATGCTATACCAAGACTCCGAAAATGAAAACCATATAGATCGGCCAAAATGCTACAACAAATATACTGCTATGAAAAACTTGATAATGCATGAGACAATCCAAGAGATAATACTTTATCAATGAACACAGAAGTTGAAACCCCTAAAATATCACCAAATTCTCAAATAAAACCAGATCACAACTCATTCTCAGCTGAGCATACAGCTCTACCGTCTCTTTTCACCAAATATTCACAGCCATAAATTAACTATCAAATTTTACTTCCAAACAATTTCAGACATTATTTAAGTTTGAAATGTAGAACACTTATAAACCAACCACCAATAATTTCAATTAAAATCTCCATAACAGCAGACAAATAAAATTTCAACAAGATTGAGAGCTCAGATGTCATACCACAAAACCAATAATGCAAGTGATTTAGCAACCGGAGAAAAAGGAAAGAGAGAAATTATGGGAAGCCACATGAATGGGTGGCATAGGAAAGATTTCAATTTATATTATTCCGCCCCCACCCACTCCTGAAGCTCCCCTAAACATTCATCCCCTTTCCACTTCCTACAAAATTTCACAAGCTTTTCCCTTCATGACTACTCATATTCTCTCTAACTAATAAATAAACTGCTACTGAGCTATATATAGACTTAAACTGAAAAAAGATGGTGAAGAGCGGCAGTGTGGAAACTGGAAACCCTAATTGCGTGTGGTTTACAGAATGCGAAAAGAAGTGTACGAAACCTCCTATGTTTTACTTTGTACACTCAACTCTAAACTCCTAAGACTCCAATAACTTAACTTTATGAAGCAAACTGAAAATAGTTTTCCAATTCAAATTCAATAATCATGCAGGTTTTACTTATATAATCCTTGTATCCTACTCGAAATATCCCACCTTTTGTTATTAGTAAATAGAAATTATGTTTAAAAGAACTGAAAAGGTCCAGATATGCAAGTACAGTATACGAAATTGTACACATTTGCCCGTCGTTAAAAGGTGGACTCAGTCCTGCCCTGGTCGTGTATAAAGTGGGTCACATATGACTTTTTTAACGGACCTCACTAATAAAAATTTTAGCACCAGATTTTGACATGTGTCACAATCTGGTGCATTCCATCTAAACCTGATTTTAAATAATGACCAAGCCGACCCATTACTCTTATTTTATTTAATCGAACATACCGATATTCTTTTTTAATAAACCCCAATCTTATTTTATTAACCCACTCTCGCACCTCGCTTTCTTCTCCCAGATTCTCCTCATACCACACCAGGACCTCTAGGGTTTCCTTTTTAGAGACAATTCGAAGGTTGGATATTTTTTCAAGGTATGTTATCTTTCTATCTTGTTTTCTTTTTTCTATTTGTGGGTCAGAGTTTATTTGTTTGTATTTTATATGTGGGGTTAGGGTTTCTCGTCTATAATGGGGTTGTTATTTATTGATATCTTTTTTGTACTTTCTCATACTAAAGAATAAAATAAAGTGAATATTGTTTTGTAATTGATGATTTTGTTGCCTAGTTGTGGTCCTGCATTGAAGTCGTTTGTTTTTAGATTTTTTTTACTCGAACTTGTGTATTGCTTATGGATTTATACCTACTGTTGTGGATCCTCACTTTTCCCTCTTTTATGTCTTTTCATGTGATAAAAACTGAAGATGATTACTAAAGTGGACCTAGTATTTCACTATGGGGGTAATTAGGTATTTTCACCTGAAATAGTATGTGATCAGAAGCATGTGTACACTTTCTCTGGTTGTGATTCTTGCCTTATCAACTATAAAAGTCTGTTTGAAGAATTTACTAAAAATTTAGGATTTAGCTCAGTCGTGCAACTTTTAGTGACTAGACTTTCGGGGGCGTACTACCTGGTAACTGACGATGATGGTGTGAGGACTCTTCAGTACTTATTCTCTAAAGAGTTCAATGTGATTAACTTTTTTGTTGTGGATGAGTTTGAAGCTAGAGTGTTTGCTCAAAATATTATTCATCATAAAGAAAAATATTCTGTAGATATTGATGCAGCTTCTGAATGTGAAAGTAGTTAGAGTGGTGGTATTTTTGATGATTCAGAAGGTTCTAAATATGATTATTCATAACTTGAAGCTATTAGTCTAGAAAAAAAAGGGTTGTAACTAATAGGTTAGAACATTTTAAAGAGCTAGAGTTAGGTATGACATTTAAGGATATTGAAGAAGCTAGAAGGACAGTGAACTTTTATGCATTGGCTAATAAAAGAGGGTTGTAGATGATCAAATCTGATTCAACAAGGGCTAACTACAGGTGTGCTACTGGTTGTCCATTTAGATGGTATATCTCACAGGATGGCAATAGTGATAGCTATCAAATGAAGACATGGAAAGATGTCCATACATGTGATCCTTGCTTCAAAAATCCTAAGGCTGATTAGAATATTTTAGCACACCTATTTAAGAGAAAAGTGCAATATAATCCTCAGTATAGCCTGAAGGAAATAAAAGATGATTTAGAGACTGGGTTTGAATTAAATATGTCAATGTCTAAGCTTAAAAGGGCCAAGAATTTGGCACTTACGAAGTTAAATGGTACTTTTGTTGATGACTACAAAAAACTTGAGGCCTATGGGCAAGAACTTAGACAATCTAATCCTAGCATTGATGTTATAATTGATATTTCTAAAGATGCTCGTGAAGAAGGGGAAAAAAGTTCTTAAGGATGTATATATGCTTTAATGCATTGAAGATGGATTAGAAAGATGGCTTGAGACCACTTATTGGGATGGATGGTACTTTTCTTAAGGGAAGATATAAGAGCCAGTTACTAGTGGCTATTGGTCAAGATAGCATGAATCATTTTTATCCACTTGCATGGGTTACGGTAGACAAGGAAAATGCTACAACTTGGGAATGGTTTATTGAGCTTCTGAAGCTTTCTTTGAATCTAAATGATGGTCATGGAGTTACTTTCATCTCACATATGCAAAAGGTATTACTTTCATCTTTTATTTGTTTTCTTTTTCTATTCTGTCCAGTTTTCTTTCTCATATTTATGTTTCTTTTATCAATAAGGTTTACTTGATGCTGTGAGGAATGTACTTCCTAATGCTCACCACATATTTTGTGTGAGACATATTGAAGCTAATTGGCAGAAAAAATGGAGAAGTGGACATATGAAGAAACTTTTGGTGGAGTGCTTGGAGTACTTATGAAGAAGATTTCAAAGATCAACTTACCAAGATGGGTGAGATATCTGATGATGGTGTTGCTGTTAAAGACCTATTGCATTATCCACCCCAAGCTTGGTGCAAAGCATATTTTGATACTTAGTGTAAAAATATGATGGTTGATAACAATTTTACTGAATCATTCAATGCATGGATTCTGAAAGCAAGACATATGCCAATCATCAAGATGTTAGAGGAGATAAGGATAAAGGTTATGAATTTATTGGCTACAAATGGAGATAACATTAGTAAATGGAATGGTGACTTCAGTCCAACTGCTTTGAAGTTGTATAATGACTATAAGGCAATAACATATTACTGCAATGTTAAATTTAATGGTGACTTTGAATATAAAATTAGTGAAGATAATGATAGACATACTGTGGACCTTAAAAAGAAAAAAATGCACAGGTAGAGTGTGGCAATTATCTCATGATGTTTCCAAGAATGTGGGCATACCTAGAGTGAAGAGAACCAGGGAACCAGATAAAGCAAGGAAGAGGGTTGAGGAGTGGAGTTACTTAAGGAAGGGAGTTATGATGTCATGCAGCAATTGTGGTAGGGAAAACCACAATGCTGGGGGTTGTTTCAAGGTAAAGAATTCTGATTTGGCTTCTATAATTTGTCACAGCTTTTAATATATTTTTTGGGTGCTAGGAGAAAACTAATGCAGACACTTCAAAATCAAGGAAAAAGAAACACCAGAAAGGTGGTTCAAGTCAGACCTCAACTCCAAAATTTTCACTTGTATCTGCTACTTTTGAAGATGAAAGAATGGACTTTGACAATGAACTTGAATCCTCTTATGCCATAACTGATTTATCACAAGGCTATATTCTTGTTATTGGTACTGATGAAGATCCATCTCTGAGGCCAATGGTTATTGCTGAATCAAAAATAAGTCTTGCAGTTAGAAAGTTGCATGTAAGGCCACCAACAGGAACAAGAAGAATTTAATTTTTTGAAGATGCAAATAGAGTGGCAGTGCCATCAGATTTGCCCTACTCACCAACTAAGGCAATATGGAAGGGGAAACCAACTGTCCCACACAAGCAGATCTAAGATGAAGCAAGAAAAAAGAAAAAAATGAGGATGATATCAAATTGTGAAGTTTAGCGGCTTTAGGAACCCTTTTGAGGTAGATGACTTTTTGTTAAAAACTTACATTATGGATGAAATTTTAGCTATTATTTTTTGGTGATTTCAGACCTTTGGGATCGACTTTTTTGGGTTAAAAACTTACATTAGGGATGAAATTGAGGCTGATGGTTTTTGGTGAATTAAACCTCTTCTATTTGACTTGAAATGGCTTTATGCAAATGAATATTATTTTGGTTGTTGTTCTGGTTGTTGGTTTGCAGCTGTTGGATTCTATTTGACTTAAAATGGTTTCCTTAAGCAAGCATGTGTATGTTTGTGGTTTTATTGTATAGGTTTCGAAAGAACTTATATGTGCAGAGGGCATATTTGATCAAAATCTTTTAGTTGAAGGGAATATTTGATCAGATTGCATTTACACATTGTTAATAAGTGAACCAATTTTGCTGAAACTCGTTCTAAGCTGCACATTATTAGCTCAAACCATCATTTTGGGTTAAACATTTCATATAGGTTGTTCCAAACTCATTACATTAAGATCAAACCATTACACAAGCAAAAATTACATAAAGTCATTATATTTGATTCATTCATATAGTCACAAAATATGATTACATTACATCCAATATTCAAAAGCTACGTAACTTAACTACATACTACATAACCAACAATAAACCCAACAAGGAAGCACAATAACATAACAAATACATTCTCTCTCTTCTTTGCATATCTCTCATCATTTTCAGTTAAGGAAGGGAGATTATCAATAACGGAAGATGCCGCCAAATCAGCAACTATATCCCTCAATGATTTAGTTTCAAGCTGAACAACAATAACTTTTTCCTTCAAATATACGGTTTCTCTATCAAAAAAATTCATCTTTTTTCTTCAAGTAATCATTTTTACCAACAAGGGTATCTTTTTTCCTTTTCAAATTATTGATGACCATAGTGGCTCTTGGATAAAATTCGTCATCATCCCATTCCTAATAGCCGCATGATATTGACTGCAACATAACAACTAAATCAGATTATAATTCAAAAATCAAAAATCCTATAAATACAAATCTGAAAATTTAAAAGAAAACTATAACTTACATCAAATTTATAACACCTAAAGAAACGTCTCCCAGGATTTTCAGGAGTCAACGAAGTGAGATGGAGCACAACATTTTCACATTGATAATTTCTTATACGTCGGTTAGAAGAGCTCGATGTTTGTGATATTTCATGAACGAAGAAAAAAATAAAGGACCAAGGTTGTTGGAACTCAAAGACTAAACCCTAAGTAATTCTGAAATTGGATCAACGATTTGGGGGGAAACCCTAATGGAGCAGCTATGGTGAGAGGAGAAATTGGGAGAAGAAAGCGAGGTGAGAGAGTGAGTTAATAAAATAAGATTGGGGTTAATTAAAAAAGAATACCGGTTCGGGTTAATTTAATAATATAAGAGTGATGGGTCGAGTTGGTTTACTATTTAAATCAGGGTATAGATGGAATGCACTAGATTATGATATGTGTCAAAATCTGGTGCTAAATATTTTATTAGTGATGTTTGTTAAAGAAAAGGCATATGTGACCCAACTTATACGCGACAAAGGTAGGATTAAGTCTACCTTTTTAATGATGACAAATGTGTACAATTTCGTATAGTTTATTAGCTGGACCTTTTCCGTTAAAAGAATAATGTTGGCATTATTATAAAGTGAGAAATTTTATTTAGTGTGAGGCTCAACCAACAAATGTTGTGTGAGGACATATTATGTGCTTGACAAGTGTTTTACAATGGGTCCCACTTGTCAAATCTCTCTCTCCTCTTCCGGACCATCTTCTTCCTCGTTCTTTCCATCACATTTTTTATTGATTGTTTGTTATTTTTCTTCCTCTTATTCTCTGTCTCTGAGTTTCTATCTTAATTATTTCTTCTTTACTGTTCCTTTTTTGGTTCTTTCTTTTCTAATCTTCTTCTCTATCGGTCTCCATGTTATTTAACGAAAAAAATTAAAAAGGTTCTCAATTTCTAATTTTACTCTTAGATTTGTTTCAGCAATGCATTAAAACAAAATGTTTGAGTTGTTCGACCGTGTTGATCAAGTATTGCTTTAGAGTCCTCTTTTTATGGTTGAAAATTGGTGACCTGAGGTGAATCTTAATCACATTTTGGAAGTATTGAATATGTTCTTTGGAGCTGTCCATATCGCTCCAAGAAAATAAAGCCAAAATCAATTTAATTGGGAGTTTAAGTAATCTATTTATGTATATTTTTTGGTACTTCGCAATGTCAAAGATGAAAATTTAAACTATCATCAGAAAATAAAATACAAGGGCCTGAGAGGAAGAATGATGATGAGGAAACTTAAGAGGAGAAAAAAGTCCTTGAGAAATGAAAATAAGGAAGAAGGAAGCAAGATGCTTACGGGGTTATGAAGAGTAGAGAAGAAAGAGCAAAAGAGAAATTAACAAAAAGTCATGGACCTCAGTACACTTGTCAGACAGTAAAGACCTCATACAACTAACAAAGTAACAATAGTTGAGTCTCGCACCAAATAAAATTAACAATAGTTGTAGACGCTTAATTTCGATCATTCCATTTTCACCTAATTATTTTTGCTTCATTTTATAATTTAGTATTCAACCATACTCTATACGTTGTTCGTTAGCCGTCAAGTACTAGCATCGCAATACTATTGGCCTAAAAGGATCGGTCCTTGCTAAGGCTGGCAAATGGGCCGATCCACCGACCCGGGACTGCGGGCCAAACATGCTAAACGGGCCAGGATCGCTGGGCCCGATTTAGTGGGCCTGAGCCGGTTTTGTGGGCCAGTCCTATGCTTTGGGCCCGTTAGGGACAGGGACCGGCCCGCCTTAGCGGGTCAAACGGTCCCAACGGCTATATTTATATATATATAGCCGTTGGGCTGTCAAAAATAGCCATTGGCTATTTATAAAATAGACATTTAATCCCCCAACTTTGTTTTAACCCCAAAATTTTTATAATTATATTTTTTTCCCTATTTTCAACTATAAATACCCTCTCATTCTTTCATTTTTCTTACAAAATCATCAATTTATCACAATCTCTCTCTAATTTTCTTCTATAATTGCTATTATTGCTTATTTTATTGTTACTAAGTGTATTATATATATACTTTTTAGTGTAGCTAGCCAATAAAGAGGATAATATATCTAAGAGTGAGAAATTAGTTGAAACTGTAATCCGAGTTGAGCTAAAACTTGATCTTCTATCATTCCATATTTATAGCAGCTAAAAAGTATCATACTTTGGTCCTTTCATGTTACTACTAAAAAGTATATATATACTAAGTGTATAGTATATAAGTTGTATAAGATGTACATATAGTATAGTATAGTATGTATGTGTATATATATAAATACACACACACTAAGTGTATAGTATATAAGCTATATAAGATGTACGTATAGTATAGTATATATATATATATATATATATATATATATATATATATATATACTATACTATACGTACATCTTATATAGCTTATATACTATACACTTAGTGTGTGTGTATTTATATATATACACATACATACTATACTATACTATATGTACATCTTATACAACTTATATACTATACACTTAGTATATATATACTTTTTAGTAGTAACATGAAAGGACCAAAGTATGATACTTTTTAGCTGCTATAAATATGGAATGATAGAAGATCAAGTTTTAGCTCAACTCGGATTACAGTTTCAACTAATTTCTCACTCTTAGATATATTATCCTCTTTATTGGCTAGCTACACTAAAAAGTATATATATAATACACTTAGTAACAATAAAATAAGCAATAATAGCAATTATAGAAGAAAATTAGAGAGAGATTGTGATAAATTGATGATTTTGTAAGAAAAATGAAAGAATGAGAGGGTATTTATAGTTGAAAATAGGGAAAAAAATATAATTATAAAAATTTTGGGGTTAAAACAAAGTTGGGGGATTAAATGTCTATTTTATAAATAGCCAATGGCTATTTTTGACAGCCCAACGGCTATATATATATAAATATAGCCGTTGGGACCGTTTGACCCGCTAAGGCGGGCCGGTCCCTGTCCCTAACGGGCCCAAAGCATAGGACTGGCCCACAAAACCGGCTCAGGCCCACTAAATCGGGCCCAGCGATCCTGGCCCGTTTAGCATGTTTGGCCCGCAGTCCCGGGTCGGTGGATCGGCCCATTTGCCAGCCTTAGCAAGGACCGATCCTTTTAGGCCAATAGTATTGCGATGCTAGTACTTGACGGCTAACGAACAACGTATAGAGTATGGTTGAATACTAAATTATAAAATGAAGCAAAAATAATTAGGTGAAAATGGAATGATCGAAATTAAGCGTCTACAACTATTGTTAATTTTATTTGGTGCGAGACTCAACTATTGTTACTTTGTTAGTTGTATGAGGTCTTTACTGTCTGACAAGTGTACGGAGGTCCATGACTTTTTGTTAATTTCTCTTTTGCTCTTTCTTCTCTACTCTTCATAACCCCGTAAGCATCTTGCTTCCTTCTTCCTTATTTTCATTTCTCAAGGACTTTTTTCTCCTCTTAAGTTTCCTCATNTATATAATATAATATGATATAAGATTGTATAGCTTTTAGCTATGCTACTAGTGTAGCTAGCCGATAGAGAGGATAATATATCTAAGAGAGGGATATTAGTTAAAACTGTAATCAGAGTTGAGCTAAAACTTGATCTTCCATCATCACATATTTATACCAGCTAAAAAGTACCATACTTTGGTCCTTTCATGTTACTACTAAAAAGTGTATATATATATATATATAAGCTATATTCGATAAGCTATATATACATCTTATATACTATATATAAGTACATCTTATATACTATATATAAGATGTATATATAGTATAGTATAGTATATATACTAAATGTATAATATATAAGCTATATATATATATATACACTAAGTGTATAGTATATAAGCTATATAAGATGTACGTATAATATAGTATATATATAAGTTATATTCGATATAAGATGTATATATAATATAATATAGTATATATATATATATTTCGATATTAAATATTGAATATTAAAATTTAGGATGTTAAATAAAATTTAGGTCACAATTCTATAATAAAATTTACAAAACATTGCCTTAGATTATTTTTTTAACATCCTTTAGTCTTTAATATCTATTTAATTTTTTTTTTTAAAAAAAATATCTGTTGGGCCCATTTAGCCCACGGGCCGGAACCGTTTAGCCGGGACCAAACGGTCCCAGTCCCGGACCGGTCTCTACAAATACACCGTTTAGCCCGGGACCGTTTGGACCGACCCACTTGGCTCATTTAGACCCGGGACCAACCCACTTGACCCGTTTAGGCCCAGGACCGGCCCACTTGCCACTCTTACTCCTTGCTAATTTGATTTCTCACATGATATTTAAATAATAAGTAGTTAATTTGGTATACTTTCAGTACTTAGCTAGTTATTTAGAAAAAAGAAATTTGATACTGAAAAAAGATATCGTGCTTAGATTCATCAACATATTTTTTTTATTTCTAGTAATTAGTTTATTATATTTAACAGTTTTGCTTTTGTTGTTTTATTCTGTGTTGGTGTTCTTCTATATACTTCGCAAAAGAACAGAGAACCAAATGGGAGAACACAAAGAAATGAAAGAAAAAACAGTCCAAAGCTAAAATCCACAAAATACACGCACCCAAAAATTATAAAAATGGCGCATGCTGGCCACTTTTTGATAGTTTTTTAAGTTTGGCTATCATTTCAAATGTAGTTAATATTAATTTTTCAGTTAAATAGACCTTTTATCCTTATCTTTTTCATTTGAATGTTTGAACAACTAATGACTTCTTTGTTGAGAAGAGCTCAAAGCGAGGAAATAATGTATCTTTAAATGTGAGTTATCTGTTACTCTTTTGTAGTTCGTAACGTATGCACCTGATTCTTCTTTTTCTTTTCTTTTGTATTCTTATATATTCCTTTGAATTCTTCAGAAAATTGAATTCTGGTTCATATCTTATTCTAATCGTAATCTAATATAGATGCCTTTATTTAACATTAGGCAAGGGTGAAATTTAATTATGCAAAATGGTATAAATTTGCCCCTGCTAATCTTGCCCTTATTTTCAAAGGGCAGAAGCTCAACACTAATGCTATTTGATTCCAACTAATAACCAAAGGTATATAAGTACGATTTTGCATAATTCAAGGACAACGATTGATTCTTTGCTCTTTTAACATTTGATTTTCTTCAAACCTCTACAACAGATAAAAGTTTTGTTGCATAAACTGGTTGTACGTCGTGCTTTATTGGGATTTATTTGAAAAACAGGACGTGAGCTTATAATACAAGTTTCAGTCCCTTAACCAATGCACAAATCTCTCTTTTGGTAATCACAGCTAATATTATTCTCAAACAAATTATGAACATTGTTTATATGGACATTTTCGGTCAGTCGTGCAAAATTCTCAAATAAAACCAGATCTACAACTCAAATCTCAACTAATCATACAACATCAGCATCAGCATCTCCTTTCAGCAAATATTCACAGGCCTAAATTAACTATCAAATATACTTCCAAAGTTTAGTTACACACTATTTAAGTCGGAAACATAGAACCTTAAAAAACTCTTATCAAACAATCACCACTTATCAAAATTAAAATATCAATTACAACACATAAAGAGAATTTCAACAAGATAAAAGAGCTAAGAAATCATACAAAGAAACCGAATATGCAACTGATTCAGCAAATGGAGAAAAAGGAAAGGGAGAAATGATTGGAAGCTATAGGAATGGATGGCATTGGCAAGATTTCAATTATTATGATAACATAAATATGATATCTTACCACTCCACCCACTCCAAAAGTTCCCTTAAACACTCATCCCCTCTTCCCTTTCATCCGACTCATTTATTTTCTCTCTAATAACATGCTTCTGAGCTATATATATATATATATATATATATAAGACGGCTGGGTGGAAACCCTAATTGGAAAAGAAGTGTACGTTTTAGCCACCCTTATTTTACTTTGCTACACTTAACTCCAATGACTTCTAAATATTACATTTCTGCGTATCAATTCTAAGTTTCTAACTCTACTTTGTGGAGCAAACTGAAAATAATTTTCTAATCTAATCCAAATTCACTAATCATTCAGGTTTTAACGATAATTATACTCGAAATGTCCACCTTTTTGTTAATAAATAGAAATTACGGCTAAAAGAATAATGTTGGGATTACTAAAAACCTAGAACACATCTAATTGTGTCGCTTCACTTTATTACGTAGTTGCTAATTTATTTTTCTGCAGCAAATATAAATAATCAGTAGAAAATCTGGTATAATTTCTTCTTCTTTAATTCAGTGTAAATCGTACTAAATATTATAACAAATATAGGACAGCATAAATATATTTTTTTTACTAAAAAAGTCTCTTCCTTAGATTCGTCAACTATTTGACTAATTAGTTTATCATATATAGATGTCTTTACTTTAATTTAAAAAAAAAAAATTCTCCCTTAATATCATCTTATTTCTAGTAATTGGTTTATTATTTTTTTTTATATAAGTTTGCTTTTGTAGTTTTATGGACTATGGACTATGGACTATGGAGTATATTATATTGGTGTTCTAATATCTAAAGAACAAAATAAACCAAATTGGAAAAGAACATTAGAAATGAAAGAAAAGACCAAAGTTACACGACCCGTAAGCCCAACCCAAAAACAGCGGCAAAAAGCCCGAGCTCACGCAAAAGATCCTAGACCACTGTCCATCAGCAACCCTTCAATTTGTAAAAACTTTATGTGAGCACCCACTTTTGCGACAACCATTTAATTTATACCCACTTTTAAAAAAAAGTTTAAATGGTATTCAATTTTTGGATAACTTCAGATACATGTACGCTTCTCTTCTTCTTTACTGTTTTTTCATCTTCTTTGTGCTTAGAGTTTCTTCTTCTTCTTCTTAGTTGCAAAATGAGTTTGTTAAATTTGTAGTTGTTTGATAATTTGATAATTGAGATTTTTTCTTCGTGATATTGAAAGTTATGTTATAGATTTGAGCTCATTTAGAGTAGATTGGGTATTGAATCGTGTATTGGATTGTTGAAATTCGAAACAAGTTTATGTTTCAGAACTTAAGATTCGAAATCTGAAGTTGCATTCAATTGATTGAACTATTTCAAATTTGAATTTCTGAAGTTGCATTCCAAAGATAGAAAACTTCAGATTTAATTTATGAATTTGCATTGAAGAGATTGACCTACTTCAGATTCGAATTTCTGAAATTACATTTGAAGGTTAGAAGAATTTCACATTTAATTTTTGAAGTTATATTGAAGAGATTGAACTACTCCAAATCTGAGCGGGTACACTTTGCAAATTTTACGTAATACGGGTATAACTTCAATGGTGATTGTACAGGATAAAATATATTCATATTAAATGCTCGCATAATAAAGCGCCACGTGGAGCCGAAGGCAGAAGGCAATCGGGTCCGAAGGCAACGATCCCGCTTGTTCCCGAAGGGAATAATGTTCATAAAGGCGAAATAAATGCCTGCCACCCGATAGCATTTAATGAAAAATATTCTATAGCATTAACTACGTAGTCCGTTACAGAGAATATGACATTTATTTTCTACCGTTACATATTTTTCAATGGCCCTATGACCTGGACTCAATTCATTCTTTTAACTTATACCGGAGTCTTCTACGGCTTGTATGATTGTCAACATATATGCTGCATGGATAATACTCCGAAATCTTAAGTGCATTCGTAATGTAACTAACTCTCGATTATTGATCGAATAATTCTTTTAGTTCCTTCTCAACATTCATTAAATGTAAACAATTACTTGTCCCGGTCGTTTTGCCACTTGTTTCATGAATATCTGGCTTATCTTAGTGCCCACACATATTGGAATTCTATACAACCCATATGATCTTGAATATCACCTTTTGATTTTTGTTTCTTCTTCCCGTTCATTAGCCACGATAGCAGCCACTTTCTTATGGAGTGCATACATTGTTGTTGTGAGAATGTTGTTACAAGACTATTTTTTCTTCAAGTTACAATGTTTATGTTGAAGCCTTCTTCCTTATTTCCTCAGCTAGTCTTTCATTGTAGTACTCAGGGAGGACCCTGTGAGTGTTGTNTTCAAGTTACAATGTTTAAGTTGAAGCCTTCTTCCTTATTTCCTCAGCTAGTCTTTCATTGTAGTACTCAGGGAGGACCCTGTGAGTGTTGTAAAGCTGCGAGCATATTACATTGTATACTCGACGGAATTTGTTTTGATGTCCTTCCTTGCCTATAATTATCCGTAGTTACCTACCTTCATGCCCTTGTGCGCGTAGGGTTGCTTCTGAAATGATATTTTGACTGTCTTCCCTGTGGCACTCTCTTTTATTTCCGTAACACTCATACGGTACCTTTAACTACCCCAACTCCTATATGAATATTTTTCAAGGATCACGATATCATACCTGCGAGACTGAATTCCCCATGTTGGGGTTCACTATGTTTAGCTTGCACTATCTGTAGATTTGTCTGTATCCTCTTGTCTAGCCATAACTAGGATCTTCCTGAATCAACTGCTAACTATTCGTTAGCCCATTCTCATATCAACATTCCGCGTAATCGTTCTTAAGTTATTTTCTTTTTCTTAACTTACGTCTCGCACTGGCTCCTTATCTATTAATAACATCTCGGGCAGGAACCCTTACTTCCTCTCCTTGACGTCGTTTTTGTATAATGTTTCGGAATCGTTGAATATCTGTAGGATTTGAATGAGTGCAACCTTATCCCTTTCTAATTTTTATCGCATTCTGCCTTTACCATTCCATAGTTACTAAAACCACTTATTTCTTACTTAATACCACATCACTCCATATTCCCCCTTTTTAGGGGAGTACTAAGATTTAGAGCTACGAAGATCTACCTATAGATGTTTTACCTCTTCATCTTTGGTGTTTTTTAACATCATCGATGAACCTTACTCGCCTTGCGGTAATCCTTCTGTACTAAAGATAACAAAATTCCTTACTCATGAGGGTGTCACCTAGTATAACTGGCACACATAGTCCCTTAAGCTTAATTGTCATTTAAGAGGGGCTTTATCCTAGGACCTTGTTCCCTAGGTGCAACTATAAATAGTGAGCCCAACACTCATTGTAAGGACACAAATTTTCTGACAAACTTATGCCATACACTGTTCAAAGCTCAATAATATTTTATCTTCTTACTTATTAATATTATTAGTGCTGCCTTCGGAAGTACTGCTCATAGAGACAGGATTTTCAACGCTAAGTCTTACATTCTTGTTTAATTTATTTATTATTTTTGAGATCAAATTGATTCACTTGTCTATAAATCACATATAAATTCAACTGTACCTTTTTATGGGCAAACAATTTGGCGCCCATCGTGGAGCTTAGACAGTTGTGTAATTGAGTTGATCATTGCATCTATTTCTAACCTGTTTGATTCTTTGTTCTTAGCAAAAATCATAGAAAATAGCGAATAACAATGTCAACATCGCACACAACGTTGAGTCCCAAGGAAATCAGCATTAGCACGAAGATTCGATCAGTGATACCTGCCACGAGGGGGGTGAGGATACGTAGGTTCATGGCGGGCAATATCCGCAACATGTTCGAGAGGCAACTTCTGATGATGCTGTAGATGAGCACGTCGTTAAAACAGTAAGGATATTGAGGGAGCAACAAAAAGTCCATTATGGTCCACCTCTTACGACAGGATCAGGTCATGACGGAATTGAGGTAGGAGTTATCGGGTGCTTCCAACAACGCGAATGGACGAGGTCCAGTTCTTCCTGGTGCTCCCGCTAACCAAACAACGCAGAGGCTTGACAACAATACCCCGAGGGGCAAAGTTGGCTTCAACAGGGCCAGGGGGAACGGTAGCGGATCCGGTAACAAAAATGAGAATAATCCCTTTAAAACCGAACTCATGCAGTTTATGAGGGAAATAAACTCCCGAATGGATCAGATTCCGGGCGCACCACCAGTAATTAAAGGCCCGGGCTCAAATAAATACACCCAATTGCCGTTCAAACCAAGCTCGACAACAAAGTTGATCCCAAAACGGTTCAAAATGCCAGACTTGCCAAAGTATGATGGGACTTCGGATCCTCAGGAGCATATCTCCACCTATACGATGGAGTGAAGGGATTTTGCTCCTCACGAGATTGAGTAAGTCTTACTGAAGAAATTCGAGGATACCCTCACGAAGGGAGCCATGACATGGTATTCGCTCTTGCCCGAACACTTAATAGATTCCTTCGAGATTCTTGCGGATTCTTTTATCAAGGCTCATGTCGGGATGAGAAAGGTATAGGCACGAAAGGCCAGCATATTCAGGATTGCACAAGGAGAGTCCGAATTACTGCGGGAGTTGGTGACCAATTTTCAGAAAGAAAGGATGCTGCTACCGGTTGTACCTGACGAATGGGTAGCTGAAGCATTCACTAAAGGACTGAATCTGAGAAGTACCGATGCTTCCCAAAAATTGAAAGAAAGTCTGCTCGAGTTTCAGGCAAGGACATGGGAGGATGTTCATAACTAGTAGGAGTCAAAGATAAGAATTGAGGATGATCAGCTCGGTTTCCCGGCATCAACCAAGGGTCGAGACGAGATAAGAACAAAGAGAAATCAAAGGATGATTTCGACATATATCGTCAGTCTTCAAGAGGTTGGTTTTTGCCTTATAAAAGAGCCAAAGGATGCAACAGAGGTTTTCCGTCGGCGGATAGGTTCGCTACCGATAGGATAGCTGATCGCAGCCGGAATAACAGGTCATTGCAGGACTAGTAGATATCAAGTTCCCGAGATTCCTCACACCCCAGGCTTTCCGAATACAACTTCAACGTCAGTGTAGTGGAGTTGGTGTCAGCTATGAGGAACATTAAGGAAGCATAGTTCTCGAAACCAATGAGATCTGATCCTAGTTAGAGAGATCCTAATTTGTGGTGCGAATACCATAGGACTAATGGTCACCGGACTGGCGACTACGGGCATTTGCGCGAAGAGGTGGCGACATTGCTAAACAATGGCCATCTGCATCATTACTACTTTTATAAGACTATAGACTTGGAAGGCATTCCCAGTTC
The DNA here is from genome assembly GCA_000715115.1 of Nicotiana otophora. Classification (NCBI taxonomy): domain Eukaryota; kingdom Viridiplantae; phylum Streptophyta; class Magnoliopsida; order Solanales; family Solanaceae; genus Nicotiana; species Nicotiana otophora. The sequence continues at coordinate 86,054 of AWOL01S0042389.1, read as the reverse complement.
GCCATAACACAGTCTTAGGGTGACTACGAGTTAGACTCCAGTGAATTCTTAAGTGATCGGCCTAAAAAAAATTACGACCGAAATCGTGATAACGCGGAACCTTCGAAAGCAAGAGAATAGCCTTCACGTTTGACGATTACCATGATTTTTGGGGGGAACGAGAATAATAGTGTGACATTTTCTGCGGCAAAAAAGATGAAGGTATCAATAACCCACAGTAAGAGACTCTGGGAAGTCACTGAAGACGACATTACTTTCACGGAGGAAGACGCAGATGGACTACTGTTGCAGCACAACAATGCCTTGGTAATCTCTTTAAATGTCTTGGATTTTAAATTAAACGTGTTTTGGTGGATCTAGAAAGTTAGGCCAATATTATCTAGTGGATAGTACCGGACCAAGCCAAGTTGATCGGAAGTATCATTCCGACCATAAAACTCCTCGTCGGGTTCAATCTAGCAAGCGTGATAACCCGAGGAGAGATCCTGCTGCCCACGAATGCTGAGGGGTGATGAAGACGACCCTTTTTGAGGTAGTTGACGACGATATGTGCTACAATACTATCCTGGGAAGACCATGGTTGCACGAGATGAAGGCCGTATCGTCAACATATCATCAATTACTGAAGTTCCTAACTCCCGAGGGAATTAAACAAATAAGAGGATACCAACCGGCGACAAGGGAGATGAACACAATCTCAATTTCCAGTAGCAAAGGGAAGGAACATGCAACATAGCAATTACAGGAATCGACGCATGTCCCTAGCCGAGCGAAGTCAACTAGGGGGAGGATTCGTCGGAATCTTATCAGGTACCAAGATATTTCCAGGTACCATAAGAAACGGATGTATCAAAATTCACAGCGGAAGAACTTAAGCAAGTCACGTTGTTTGAAAAGTTCTTGGAGTGGAAGTTCCACTTGGGAGCAGGACTAAACCTCGAGCTCAGGTAAGGATTTATCGAATTTCTTATATTTAACAATGACTGTTTTGTGTGGTCGCATGCGGATATAACAGGTATCCTGCCAGAAGTAGCATGTAAGGCCCCGTAAAAGTTTACTAGAACCCGGGGTTTTTTGGTACCGAGGTAGGCTAATATGGGGTATTTTAGAGGGTTCCAACTGCTATTTTAGAGAGAGAAAAGTGCTCTAAAGAGAGAGAGAGAAGGAATTCCTAAGCATTTTGTTCATCAATCCTTGCTCAAGTCTTGGAGAATTCACAAGGAAAACTCACAAGGTCTTCATCCAAGGGGTAAGGTTCCATACCCTAGTCTTTAATTTCGAATTTGGGGTAGAAGATGGGTAACGAAGAGTGTGATTCTTGGGTATGAGAGTTTTATTTATGCATACATATACCAACAAGGTTTGTGGGAAAGTTTTTGAGCTCCAATGGGTAAACATTGGGTTGTGGGATGATGGAATTCACCATAGAAGAACCTTGAAATCATAATGCACACCTAATGCTTGATAAAATACTTAAATGAGCCGAAACCACAAATATCTTCCTAATTATAGTTGAATTTTATAATGTCTCTAAATACATCGAAATTGCTAAGGATTTTCGAAACATTGTAAGAAAAGCTCAAAGCGAGGTATGTTGGCTGAACTTCTCTCTTATAATTGAATCCCACGATGTTCTCGTAAATCTCAAGTATGATGGGCCAAGTTATTATATCTCATATTCCGAGATATTCATTATAAATTTGACTATTCCGAATAAACTTTGTGTCAAAAGATATATGTTCAAAATGTGTTCTGAATGCTCTTATCATATGAGGTTATCCTTCGAGAATGTGTTCAAAGTATGGGTTGTGTATTAAAATGTTATGACTTCAAGTCGTGTTTTAAATGATAGTTATTATGCCAAATTGTGGAAGAAAACTCAATGTTCTTAAGACTCTTAATTTCTCATATGTGTACTTAAAATATTGATTAGAAATGCCTTATTGTTGATTATCCATGATGATGCTTGAAAATGAAAGGGGTGAGTATGAAATATGAAATATGGCCGACGTGCCGAGAATGATATTATATTTATGGCCACTAGTGCCAATGAAATGAAAAGATGTGTAAAAGATTATGAAATGAGCTAAAAATCCTTTATGTAATAAATATTTTGGGAGTATCATTAGTCACCGAGGATGGGTAGATTAAAATAACCTAACCCCGAAACTACACGTGCCGGTGTAGGAGTGATTGGGGGGTAAATCCCCGAGCTTATGTGTTGAGAATATTTCCCTTAAATGGGATGGGATTGATGTGTTGATACTGTTTCTCCTTAATTGGGATGAGTGGATGGCTAGCGGAATGTGATGTCGATCCACACGGCATTGTGGTGAGACGACCTAGCTGATTGGGTCAAGATCGGACGCCATGCCACGCACATGGTGGTGATTGTAATTGTGGTTGGATGTCTTTGAGTGAGACGGCCTAGCCGATCGGGCCGTGATCGGACTTTGTGCTAAAAATACGGTGGTATATCGGTACTAAAGATCTCACAACTTAAAATATTGAAATTTACTCAAAAACTTATCTTGCTCCTAACTTGATGATTTGGTATTGTTTGAAGCTTTCATTGCTCCTATGATTGTTTCTCATTGTATTGTTACTCGTTCTATTGAGAGGGTTTTTGGTCTTATATACTAGTACTATTCCATATGTACTAACGTCCCTTTTGTCGGGGGCGCTACATCTTTAATGGATGCAAGTGGTTCCACAGCATGCAGCATTGATCAGTGATAGCGGTACACCCTCTTCCCACCTGACTTGGTGAGCCCCACTTCATTTCGGGGTCGTGTATCTTTTGTTCATTGTGTATTATGTTTTGCTTTATAGCCAGGGCCTTGTTGGCGGCACTATCATAGTACTATTTTTGTATCCGTTAGAGACTCCGTAGACATAGTGTGGGTTGTACATTTATGTTGGGAAAGTCAAACTAAATTCGATGTAATTGTATCACATATTCCACTTCAAACTATGAATGTGTAATGTATTTTTTGGAAATAATAAATGAATTAATTATTGGTAATGTGATTGTGTTGTTCGCGTAATCATCTTATTGTCTAATTAATGGGAATTCACTTTCACTTTATTCATGGGTAAGTTCGAGTAGAAAGCATCTAGCAGGCTTTCTTGACTGGGTTATCTCGGTTGAGCATCGGTCGCGCTCCTCAAGGTCGGGGCATGACATGGCCATGCACAAACTAAGCCTGGATCCCAACATCCCTCTGGTAAGACAAAAAACGTCATATTGCCGAGGTCAAAAACAAATTCTTCAAAGAAGAGGTAACTCGTTTGCTTGATATCGGTTCAATTCGAGAGGTAAAGTATTCTGACTGGCTAGCTAACGTAGTAGTAGTTCCAAAGAAAAATAATAAATTTCGCATGTGCATAGACTATAAGGATATAAATAAGGTATGCCCAAAAGACTCGTTCCCATTACCGAACATTGATCAAATGATTTATGCGACGGCCGTGCATGAGTTAATGAGTTTCTTCGATGCTTACTCCAAGTACAACCAAATCAAGATCAACTCGGGGGATCGGGAAAAAACTTCGTTCAATACGAACTTCGGCATATATTGTTATAATGTGATGCCTTTCGGGCTAAAGAATACTGGAGCCATTTATCAACGGCTCGTAAACAAAATGTTTGAGAAATAAATAGGGAAAACCATGGAAGTTTACATAGATGATATGTTGTAAAGTCTTTGAACATATGTGATTATCTTAAACACTTGTAAGAAACCCTTGACATCCTAAGAAAGCGCACCATGAAGCTTAACCCCAATAAATGTGTATTCAGAGTCAACTCTGGTAAGTTCTTGGGATTCCTGGTGTCGCAAAGGGGGATCGAAGTCAACCCCGATAAAATCAAAGCCATCGAAGACATTCCGGACCAGCTATCAAACGTGAAAGAGGTTCAAAAGGTTGACATGAAGACTGGCCGCTTTAAGCAGATTCATTTTCTGATCTTCAAAAAAATGCAATCATTTCTTTTCACTCCTCACAAAGAAGAACAACTTCGAATGGACTCCGGAATGTCAGCAGGTTTTGAAGGATTTGAAAAGTTATTTGTCGAGTCCTTCATTACTGTCAAAACCGGAGGAAGGCGAACAACTACTGATCTACTTAGCGATCTCGGAGGTAGCAGTAAGTCTCGTTTTAGTCCGTAACAATGAAGGTACGCAATCTTTTATCTATTATGTAAGTAAAATTTTAACGGAAGCAGAAACTCGCTACTCACATCTAGAAAAATTAGCCTTACCTTTCGTAGTCATCGCTCGAAAGCTTAGGCCTTATTTCCAATGTCATCTGATAGACATGGTGACCACTTTTCCCCTGCAGAATATTCTTCATAAAACTAAACTTTGAGGTAGGCTGGCCAAGCGGGCCATCAAAATATGTGAATTTGATATAAAGTATAAACCTAGGACTGCGATTAAGTCACAAGTTTTGGCCGATTTCAGTCCGGGACCGTTACCTTTGGCTACCAAAGAAGCAGTGATGGTGTCAGAATCGACATCAGGAGTTTGGATTTTGTTCACGGATAGAGCTTCCAATGTGAAAGAGTCCGGGCTTGGCGTAATGTTAATCACACCTTTGGGGAAAACCCTAAGGAAGGCCATAAGAACTGTTCCTCTAACTAACAATGAAGCAGAGTAGGAAGCTTTGATTGCAGGACTCGAGTTGGCCCAGGGACTGGACTCCGAGGTCATAGAAATCAAATGCGACTCCCAATTGGTAGTAAATCAGGTCTACGTGATCTTTGAAGCCAAAGAGGAACGCATGCAATAATATGTAGTGAAAGTCCAGGCTCTGCTCTCATGGTTCAGGGAATGGTCAATTACTCACATCCTGAGAGAAGAAAATGCGGAGGCAGATGCATTAGCCAATCTGGGATCGTCCACGGAAATAAAGGGATCTGATTCCAGTATGGTTGTGCAGCTTATGCATTCGATATTGGACGCAGACATCTATTACAAAGTAAACGCGACCAATTTGGTTTGGGACTGGAGAAATAAGATCATTGACTATCTCGATCACGGAAAACTGCCTGAAGATCCTAAGGCATCTCGGGCGCTGTGCACTAAAGAAACTCGATACAACTTCAAGGGAGGTGAACTGTATAGAAGATCCTTCCCAGGCCTGTTGGCCCGATGTTTGGGAGCTTCCGAAGCTAACTATGCTATGAAAGAAGTCCACGAAGGGATCTGCGGAAATCACTCGGGCGCGGATTCCTTAGTGTTAAAGCTAATCAGAGCAGGATATTATTAGCCTTGGATGGAACAAGATGCTAAGGCTTATGTACAAAAATGCGATAAGTATCAACGCCACGCACTGTTGGTACAACAACCGGCAAAGCTACTGTACTCGATTTTGTCGCCCTGGCCATTCATGAAGTATGGAATAGATATAGTCGGTCCGCTGCCGCCATCTCTCGGTAAGGTAAAATGTTTTTTTTTATTTTAACTGACTATTTTTCTAAGTGGGTTAAAGCAAGTCCTTACAAAAAAATCGGCAAGCACGAAACGATAGATTTCTTATAGGAAAATATAATTTGCAGATTCGGGATACCAAAAGAGATAGTCCGTGACAACGAGCCACAATTTATAGGTGCAAAGGTCATAAAATTATTTGAAGACCTGAAAATCAAAAGGATCACATCGTCACTTTATCACCCGAATGCAAACGGTCAAGCAGAATCAACAAACAAAGTGATTATCCAAATTCTCAAAAAGAGATTGGAAGCAGCTAAAGGCAATGGCCCGAAGAACTACCAGGAGTATTGTGGGTGTATCAAACAACGGCCAAATCAAGAACAGGGGAGACTCATTTCTCTCTTGTGTACGGTGCAGAAGCTTTGATCCCTGTGGAAGTAGGAGAATCTACCCTGAGATATTTTCGGGCAGATGAAGAAGCAAACAACAAAGCACTGTTGGTCAAATTGGAGCTGCTCGACGAACGTAGGGACTTGGCGCATATAAAGATGGCAGCCCAAAACAGAGAACGGAAAGATATTACAATCGAAGAGCCAATCTTCGTTATTTCAAAGTAGTAGACTTGGTTTAAAGGAAAGTAACTCAGAATACCTGGGAGCTCAACGCAAGAAGGCTGGTTCTAAAGTGCGAAGGCCCCTATCGGGTTTCAGTTGTCACCGGAAAAAGGGTCATATGAATTGAAAAATCAAGACAGAGTAAAGTTGCCGAGCAACTGGAGTGTGGCACACCTTTTCCCTTCGTCTAGTTTTTGTCCCAATTGGGTTTTTCTAGCAAGGTTTTTAACGAGGCAGAAATAGAAAGCATACTACGAAGGAAGTTTAGTCAGCAGAAATAAGACCTTTAAATGACAAGGCATGCAAGCAACGAGCCACTACAGAGCGGTTAGATAATATTTTGCTCGGTAACAAAGTTCCTACCGAAAAGTAAAGTTTGCTATTAGGCCAAAGATTACCCGACCGTTCACGAGTGCAAGCCATTGTGGGATTGTTAGATAATCTTTTTCTCAGTAGAAAAAGTCCCTAAGAGGAAGTGAAGCTTGCTATCGAACTAAAAATTATCTAACCGTTCACTAGTGGAATCTTCAAAAGTGCAAAACTTCTAGTGTTCAAATTTGCACTCTTCATATTTGAAAACTGGGGGAATGATATGAGAATGCGGCAACAATGACTGCCACATTGACCGGGACTACGAAATCCGCAAATAAAGTTGTATCATCGGGACCGGGGACTGTGCGGCCAGTCCCATAGAAACAAGTTGTACAAGTTAGCCACACGTAATGGCAACTTCTTTTTAGCACAATGAATGCTTATGTACTTTTGAAAATGGAAGGAATAAAGTAAAATTCTTTTATTTTTATCTTGTTTCTTGTCCTATCGTTGGATTAATTTTATCATTTGAAAGTTAAACAAGTACTTCAAATGCTAGTGTCGTAATAAACAGGAGACGTCCTATTCAAGAGCACTGTAAACATAAGAGTCCCCTCTCTTATGAAACCATCACGGTAAAAGGTTCATTTCAGAATAACTTATGCCCGTAATCCAAATGCTATCGGGGAAAAATACACTCGAAGCCTTACATAACCCGACGCAAAAAGTAAAACTTGCGCAATACTTAAACAAAAAGTACGCAAAGAGAAAAACTTGCGCAATACTTAAACAAAAAGTACGCAAAGAGAAAAACTTACGCAATACTTAAACGAAAGAATACTTCTATTTATAGAAAATGTGCCAAGCAGCACGAGTACAAAAGTATGGAAAAGAAAAGAAAACAAAAATCTAAATTACTGCACCCCGGAATCCGGAGGAAGAGAAGTTCTGCACCCCCAGGAGAAGTANCATATGAATTTAAAAATCAAGACAGAGTAAAGTTGCCGAGCAACTGGAGTGTGGCACACCTTTTCCCTTCGTCTAGTTTTTGTCCCAATTGGGTTTTTCTAGCAAGGTTTTTAACGAGGCAGAAATAGAAAGCATACTACGAAGGAAGTTTAGTCAGCAGAAATAAGACCTTTAAATGACAAGGCATGCAAGCAACGAGCCACTACAGAGCGGTTAGATAATATTTTGCTCGGTAACAAAGTTCCTACCGAAAAGTAAAGTTTGCTATTAGGCCAAAGATTACCCGACCGTTCACGAGTGCAAGCCATTGTGGGATTGTTAGATAATCTTTTTCTCAGTAGAAAAAGTCCCTAAGAGGAAGTGAAGCTTGCTATCGAACTAAAAATTATCTAACCGTTCACTAGTGGAATCTTCAAAAGTGCAAAACTTCTAGTGTTCAAATTTGCACTCTTCATATTTGAAAACTGGGGGAATGATATGAGAATGCGGCAACAATGACTGCCACATTGACCGGGACTACGAAATCCGCAAATAAAGTTGTATCATCGGGACCGGGGACTGTGCGGCCAGTCCCATAGAAACAAGTTGTACAAGTTAGCCACACGTAATGGCAACTTCTTTTTAGCACAATGAATGCTTATGTACTTTTGAAAATGGAAGGAATAAAGTAAAATTCTTTTATTTTTATCTTGTTTCTTGTCCTATCGTTGGATTAATTTTATCATTTGAAAGTTAAACAAGTACTTCAAATGCTAGTGTCGTAATAAACAGGAGACGTCCTATTCAAGAGCACTGTAAACATAAGAGTCCCCTCTCTTATGAAACCATCACGGTAAAAGGTTCATTTCAGAATAACTTATGCCCGTAATCCAAATGCTATCGGGGAAAAATACACTCGAAGCCTTACATAACCCGACGCAAAAAGTAAAACTTGCGCAATACTTAAACAAAAAGTACGCAAAGAGAAAAACTTGCGCAATACTTAAACAAAAAGTACGCAAAGAGAAAAACTTACGCAATACTTAAACGAAAGAATACTTCTATTTATAGAAAATGTGCCAAGCAGCACGAGTACAAAAGTATGGAAAAGAAAAGAAAACAAAAATCTAAATTACTGCACCCCGGAATCCGGAGGAAGAGAAGTTCTGCACCCCCAGGAGAAGTAGGCAGATTTGCCGCCAGCTCAAGATCCTAACCTTCAACATCATGGCCTTTAACATCACCCCTTCCGATTCTTCTTCAGTTCCCGAGAACTCAAAACCAGAACTAGAAGAGTCGGTAGCATCAGGTTGGACTGGAATCCCCCTTCAGGTAGTTGACTCCAGCTCATGGGCCTTGACGACCTCGGCATCAAAATCAATGACACCCGTTTTGGCCTCTTCCAAGGTTTTTTCCCTCATAATATACATAGAGTATGTGTTTTCAATAATGAGGGAAGTTGCTCGGTGTTGAAGCTCTTCCTTAAACTAGTCAATCTCGGTCGAAGGATTATTCCTCTCCGACCTAATGGCTTGAAGGCTAAATTCGAGTTACGGATAGTGGAGTAGAAAACTCTATTATGCTCTACAACCCTCTTATGCCTCTTTTTTAACCGGACATACATCTATTCGGCAGCTGTAACTTCTTCGGCTTTGGAGTTCAATTCTGACTCCAAATTATTCAATCTTTCAGTAGAGGCAACCTCGCGATCGGATGCAGCAAGAACGATATTCTGTACCTCGACCTACTTTGCCTTAGCTTCTTCAAATTTTACCCTTAGCAGGGTGGCCTCTTGACCGAGGGTCACTACCTCTTGCTCGCTTTGTTGCAACCGAGCCTCCGACTCAGCAGCCTCAACTGCTTGTGCTTCAAGTACCGGGAGGCGAGCATCAATTTGATCCTGCTCGACCAACAATTGATCCCGCTCGGAGGTGAGTTTCTCTTTGTCAAGGATCAACCTTTGAAGGCCCTTAGAAGCAAGGAAGTTAGCATGCAAAACAGAAGTACAAACTAAAAACCCTGCCATAATACGGATAAAAGAAACAATAAAGGAAACAAAGATTGTATCGCCTCTGTGTTGTGCTTGGCATTGTTCAACAAATACTCTCCTGAGAGAGATTGTATTTTATTCTTATCCTTTTCTGAAGCTAGAGGCTTCAAATAATTAGCAAGTTCCACTGGCCGGTACAACAGATAACATTCGGTAAAAATCGAGAGAGAAACACTCCTCCTCCTCTGAGCATCTTTGGAGGGGGCAGAATAATTATGCCCCAAATTCCCATGAACTGGGGACTGGGGAAAAGGGACATCCTACTCTCAAATGAATGCGGCTGGTGGAGATGATGTAGCAGTTGCTGGTGATGAATGCAAAGTTGGCGAAGAAGGAGATAAAGCCGATGGCGTTGTAGGTTGAGAAGCAGCTGCGGCAAAAACAGTGCTAGTTGTTGGTTGCTCATCAACCGAAGACTGGAGAGACCCGGTACCCAGCCTCACGGTACCGGGAATAGAGATTGGGACTCGGAAGCCAGAGTTGGCATCTTCTGCCATATCATATTCCCCAGAGTGCTGGGACATCATCCTCGATTGGTGTAACTAACTCAAAAGATTGAGCATTCTGTTGAGTTGATGAAGGTCATCGTCGTCTATGTAGAGAAGCCCCCCCATCATTGGCTCCTCCATCATCATCGATCACCATGGTGTCTATGGCTGGCTCGGGCGTGACGTTCATCTCCTTTTTATTTCTACCCTTGACCGTGGAGGACCGTCGCCTTTTTGTAACTTGTTCTCTAACCGGTGACTCCGAGAAGAAGCATTTGCACTGGAATCAGGCCCGGTGACACCTGTTCGGGTAAAAGCCTCTTGCAGCAACCTCGCTGCAGGGTAAAATCCTCCTGCAGCAACCTCGTTGCATCAGCTGGATCAGCCAAAACGTCCTCCTCAGGGACGGTAACAGATCCCTACGGAAGACCTGAATTCAACAGGAAAGAAAGGTTAACTAATTTTCCTATACGAGAAGTAAAAACAAGATAATTTCAACATACCATGATTTTTGGCCTTTCATCCATATTTAAGGGCCAGTTCTTTCCACTTGTGGGTCTCAAGCGTAGTGATATCCAGAATCTTCTGGACCCACTGGTCCAAGCCTTCAGCCCTAGGTTGTGTCTGACGAGTTGCTACAATAGTGAAAGATGAAGGATCGGTAACAACATGGGACGATCTTTAACGAGAAGAAAAGATAAACGATGATCTTACGAGTACGGTTCCGTAATTGAGGAAATGGTGGAGTCATGGCCGTAATAATGTCCTTGGTGGCAACTGTAATGAATCACTCCATCCATCCATTGTCATTATCATCATCCATGCAGGTTAGCAAAGCAAGGTGACCACATTTCCTGAAATTTATCATTCCCCCGCGGAAAATCTTGGGGGAATAAAGGTTCATCAGTCGAGCCAGTGATAGTTCTTCCCCCGTCTCCTGGCACAGAAGCCGAAGATAAGCAATAGTCCGCCATGCATAAGGGCTCACATGTGCCAAGCAGACTTGGTTACGAAGGCAAAACTCCAAGGTAATGTAGTCAAGCCCTCCGCTCAATGAGAACATGCCCAAAGTAAAGGGATACATATAAACATACGTAAAAACCTTTTTGTAGAAGCTTAACCGCTCCGCCTATCAGGAGCGATGATGTTTAAATATTGACAACTGCAATATTCCTTCACAGTAGGGATGCTAGAAGGACGGATGTAAGAAGGATACACGCCAACAGCTCATGTTCGGGGTTTAGCAGAAGCGTACTTCTCTTCGAAGTCCTTAGTTGTAATAAGCTTTATGGGAATGATGGTGCTCACCGTGGGAGGAGAACCATCATCAACACTTTCTTTGTTCTTCGAAGCATTGGAATTTATATAAGAGGAGGCCATTGTTGTCAGAAAATAAAGAGTTTTTCCTCTGAAGAAGAAGATTAGAGAAAATGGAAAACAAGTGTGAGTTGAGTAAAGAGAGTTTGGGATAGTTTGGAAAATTGTGAAGTGTAAAGGAGAAGGTTGATGCGTATAAATAAAGGAATATGAGGCTAAAATTGTGGCCATAATTACCTCGATAACCGGTAAAAGTGTTGTTGAATTATGGGATAACGCGTGTTCGGGGCATTAAATATGGAGAGACGTGCGTCTAATCAACCGTCAAAAACTTTTCAAAGGGGGTAAGAGACTTTCTTGCCAAGAAAGATATCTTTACCAACGTTTCGGTGACACAAGGATATGCCATCGAAAAGCAGGGAGACTATCTGTATAGGGTAAAATATGTTCATATTAAATGCTCACATACTAAAGTGACACGTGGAGATGAAGGTAGAAGTCAATCAGGTCTGAAGGCAACGATCTCGCTTTGTTACACCCCATGTTTTTGTAAGTTAAAGTACGTCGTAAGTCAATTGATGTAAGCTTAAAAATGAGATCCCATTTTCACAAGCCTTTAAGAGTTATAATTCGGGGACAAATATTTCTAAGGGGACATGTTGTTACACCCCGTACTTCAGACGTCACTGTCATTATAGGATTATCTTATATAAGCTCAAAAAGGATGAAATCTCTACAAGGATAAGAAAGGTTTACTGAAGTCTTTAGTAAGTTGAGATGAATATGAGACTTTAAATGAGTTTAAAGTCATGATATGACTATATATGATGTTTGTATATGATATATAAATTTTGGAAAAACTTGGATTTAAGTTACGGAAAAATTGAACTAAGCTTTGCTTTGTAATGAGCCATTTTGAGAAATTAATTCGTAAGCTTTATGATTTCATTTTGGGACATATGTCATACCAAAATGAAGGTATTTGAACCTAGTTACCAACGGTCGAAACCATTTATTCATATGATATTGGGGTAGAGAAATATGATTTTTTAAAGTAGGATTGCCAAGTCACGTCGCCGTACTTTGGAGAAACTGACAGGTTTATAGGCCATGTTGCGAGGCAGTTTTCTCCCAATATATTAAGAGTTACAGGTAGATATTTATATAGAATTAAATCCCATGTGTCTAGTTTCTAATTCTTCAAATCGTTCATCTATACGACATCAGTGTAGAGAGATATTTACGTTTTTGCGAGACTGCACAGGAGGCTATGGGACCCACTTGGTCGGGGCCCGACCTTCACTTATTATTATCTCGTTTTTGGGATGAGCTTTGCTCATTTTTCATCTTACTTCCAACTCACACTCTCCAAACCCTCCAAAATAGTTCCCAAAGGCTCCAAACAAATTCCAAAGGAATACGCCATATTCAAACATCAAAAGTTAGCCTAAGTGAAGAAGAGAGTCTCTATGGTGTCGTGATGTGATTAAGGGTTGTTTTAAGATAAGGAAAACTTTGGTTTAAGTTTTTATAGATTCTTTAAGGTATGTATAACACCCTATTTCTTGGGATTAATATTATCTATGTGTTGGTTAAGTTATTGAATGAAGATTACAAGATAACACTTGAAAGGGGGAGAGTTGTTGTTATCTTTTGTTGAGTTTTTTTAAGGCTATATATATATATATATATATGTTGTGTCTTATTATTCTATCATATGTTCATAGGTCTCAGAAAATACGTATGTTGATAAGGTTTATTTCATGATATTAACTGAAGGCATAATGATCTTATGACATTCCGAAAGATCTTACTGACCTACTTCATTATGCATTGCATTCATTTATACATGTACATTGACCCATGATCAGATGGTGTTATATACGCGTATATTACATGTATATGGAACATGGAAAAATGTTATGTCATTATATACGCACCACCACCTGATCAGCTGTTATACGTTGATGATTTCGCCCACAGTGGTTGAGATGATATAATGGGATGACCTCAGAGGCTTGATGATGTTATATATGTATATACCCATGCATGGTATGACATTTATATGCACATGCATGACATTATAAATTTTTCATAATTCATAAAGCTATTCAGAATTACAATTTGAGTTCTTTACTCCATGTTTCTTTCATGTCTTTTATATACTACTCACATGCCTTACATACTCGGTACTTTATTTGTACCGACTTCCATTTTGCCTGGGGATGCTGTGTTTCATGCCCGTAGGTCCCGATAGACAGGTTGAGAGTTCTCCTAGTAGGCTATCAGCTCAACGGAAGGTGTTTGTGCACTCCACTTGCTCCGGAGTTGCCTATTTGGTCAGTATGATTTAGACATGTATTGATTAGTATAACGGGGCTCTGTCCCGACCTTTATGACATTTATGTACTCTTAGATGCTTGTAGACAGATGCCATGTATATGGATACTTGTATGGCCTTGTCGGCCTATATTCTGAGTATACAAATGATCATGTCGGCCTTATAGGCCCGTATGTCACGGGTATAAGTTTGTATTACATGTTGGGTCGTCCTATGTCGAGTATTTTCTTTTGTTTTATTCTGGTTATATCATGACGCCTCTTCTGGCCTATTTATCCATGATTGTATGATAAGAAAGATATATTACTTTGGTACCCGGTTGTGTTAGGCACCAGGTGCCTGTCGCGCCCCTGCGGTTTAGGTCGTGACAAAAGTGGTATCAGAGCAGTTCTGTCCTAGGGAGTCTACAAGCCGTGTCTAGTAGAGTCTTGTTTATGGGTGTGTTGTGCACCACACTTACAAGCAGGAGGCTACATGGCATTTAGGACTGCCACTCTTTCTTCTTACTCTTGATCGTGTGGTAGAGCTCAATTGTAAGAATTCAAACTCCTAAATTTTATTTTATTAGTAATACAACGGTACCTACATACAGAAAGACAGTTGGTAAGAGATTGAATGCGGATGTGGAGGAGTTGAGTCAGAGGAACTCGATTTTGCATCATGCTTATGATGAGTAAATGTGAGGTCTTCAGCAGATCATGTGTGTACTAAGATGTGTAAGCTTCTTGATAAGGAGACCTAAGGAAAGAATATCTATCCAACTATATAGTAAAAAGAAATAAGGGAATCAGAAGGTAGATACAAGTTTCATCAAGTAAAAGAAGCAAGGTGAAGAAGAGTACGAGGTACCTAGTTAATGAAGTTTATCAGTATTTGCAATTCAGACAGAGAGATACAAGCATTATGAGTTACTTTCAACAGTAATAGAGTTATATACAATTGGCCACACTCATCTTAATTATGCCATATGGGAACCAGCAGATATAGTTTAAGAGAAGGATAGGATATCAGGATCCAACTGGGGTTAGAGTAACCCAATAGCTAACCTTTCCAAAGATAGTGCAAATGTGGTAATAAATCTCCTTGTGAGACACCCAAATGATGAACTCTAGAATAGTACAGTCAGATATGAATACTAGAATTTTCAGACATTTCAAAAAGATAGGCAGTGGAATCCTAGAAGGGATAAATATTTACCTTAGTATGACTCCAGACCCGAGTAAAACAAAGGCAAATGTTAGGCATTTTGAAGAGCCAGTGAGGTGAAACAAGGGGAGCTAAAAGTGAAAGAATATTTTGTTGAAGTTTTCAGAATAAAGTGATAGACAAAAATATTATCCGGAGAATAAGAAGAGAGTAAATGAAGCATCATGAGTAAGATGTGATATATGGGCGATAACAGTAAATCAAAATATGACACGATGATGGAGTCTATAGTCAAGTGAAGGAAAAGACAAGAGGAGACATGCCTTGAAATAATAAAAGAGTATAAGCCATAAAGTCATATCCCCATTTCGACAAACGAGTTGGTGACTCCAACGTGATTACCAGAAGGAAAAGTTAGACCCCCAAAGTAATAGAAATCAGTATGGGCTGGTGAATAAGATAAACTGAACATGAATAAGGGACCGAAGGATGTTATAATAGTCGTCATCGTGAGAATTGTAGAGATCACGTTCCGGCGATAATAGAATGGACAACAGAAGAATAACCTTTAAAGTTCATTCAGGAAGACGCTTCTGTAAAGCATGCACGGTGAGCAGAGTTAAGCTTAAGCGACTAAGTGTGCCAGTTACACTAAGTGTCACCCTCGTGCCTAAGATCTTTAGTTATCCTTGGTACAGAAAGGTTACCGCAAGGCGGGTAAGATGTCAGTAAATATGTGAAAAGATGCCAAAGATGAAGAGGTAACTATGGAATAGTAAATGCGGTAAAAATGTGAAAGGAATGAGATTGCATTTATTCAGATCCTACAGATTTGATACGACTCCAGAACATTATGCAATCATGACGCCGGGGAGAGGCAGTAAGGGTTCCGCACCAGATGATACTGATAAATAAGTGGGAATGAACACTCGATACATAAAGAGCCAGTGCGAGATGTAATTTAAGGTAAAGGACATAACCCAAAAGGGGTTACGCAGAATATAAATATGAGAATGGACCAACGAGTAGTTTGTAGTAGATTAAGGAAGAGTCTAGTTATGGCTAGACAAGAGGATACAAATAAATCAATAGATTGTGCAAGATAAACATAGTGAACCCCAACATAGGGAATCCAGTCTCGCAAATACTAGATCGAAATTGTTGAAAAACAAATTCAGATTGGAGTTGGGGTAGTTAAAGGTACTGTATAAGTGTTCCATAAATTAAAGAGAGTGCCATAGGGGAGACATTCAAAATTTCAGTTCAAAAGCAACCCTAAGAGCACAAGGGCGCGGAGGTATGTAACTAAGGATAATTATAGGCGAGTAAGAACATCAAAGATTCCTTCGGGTATGCGATGTAATAAGCTTGTAGCTTTACAGGAGTCAGAGGGTCTCCACTATGACTAGCTGAGAAAATAAGGAAGAAGGCTTCAACCTAAGCATAGTGACATAAAGAAGAAATGACCTTGTAACAATAATCTCACTACAATATTGTATACACTCCATATGAAAGAGGCACCATCGTGGCTAATGAACGGGAAGTAAAAATCAAAGGTGATATTTGAGATCATATGAGTTACAGAAAATTCCAGTATTCGTGGGCAACAAGATAAGCCAAGTATTCATGCAACAAGTGACAGAACGACCAGAAAAAGTAATTGCTTACATTTAATGACAACTGAGGAGGCACGAAAGGAAATCTATGGTGCTAGCAATTTAAAGTAAGATTGCGAGTAGTATAAATAGATATGTGTAGGCTGCAAGCTAAAGCATAATAGAGCGACAAGGTTTTAGGTAGACAAGAGTAAGGTTATGAAAAGATGAGTGAGAAGGTGACGAGAATAGGTAAGGCCTAGAGATTAAGCCTATCAAAACAAGAGAGTTGATGGTTTCCATAAGTTATAGAAAGCTCGGTACAGTCTAGAGGAACTCAGAGAAGTCTAAGAATATGAGCAATTAGAAGAGATGAAATGCTGCCATGGTAGTAGAATAAGGGTGTAATGGTGATAGATAAGAGGATGACGTTTAGGCTTTTGAATGAGTAATGATTTTAAGAAAAAGGATTTCATGAATTGCATGGGATTAGAATACCCATATATGATGAATCACGCCGGGATGCTATGAAATACGATTATTGAAGTATAGTATCACCCCAAAGTGGATCAGAAAAATCATTTCAGATGTTCCCCGATGAGACATGAGCCTTACTGACAATGTATTACGGAAGAGGTCTCGAGTTATCAGTTGTAGATATAGATCAACATTAAGGTGAATCAACAATAGATGCATAAAAATTCCAAAGTATAAGAGGAGGTTATGATGCCATCCTTTAGATGAACAGTAATAAGGAAGTTTTAAAGGACTTAGATTTATACATATGGGATAAGCAGTGAGAGAGTAACCTGGAGTTGGGTAGCATACCTCGGTAATAATAAATCGAAGTAAGTGTTATAGTACGTTATGACCTACCTAGAAGCACCAATGCTATACGGACAGACAACCAAGGCTAGGAAACAAAATATAGCAATAGTGGTACATTCAACAAAGTACCAAGCGAAGAACTTCAGTATACCTATAGATGCCCAGAGGGACAACTTGTCATAGTCCAATATATGTTCACAAAGTAAGTCTAAGAGATTGGCAAAAAGCTGGAGGAAACAATCCATGCACAAAAGGACAGAGTCATACATGCTGCATCACAGAAGGTAGTCAAAGTTACGAGATTGAAAGAATTCCGACCACGAGTCGTGGAATGATAAAGAGGCCTAAAGGAGGATGCCCCGGCCTTTGGATTTATTCATAGAACAGTTGCCTAGATGGCAAAGGACAATATTAAAGTATTCATAAGAGCCATAGGTTATGAGAATGATAAGCGCATTAGCCAACATTCGAGGACGAATGTTCCAAATGGGGGAATGATGTTACACCCCATGTTTTTGTACGTGAAATTACGTCGTAAGTCAATTGATGTAAGCTTGAAAATGAGATCCTCCTTGAAAGTATATAAAGTGATTTAATAATGTTACGTCCCATTTTCGCAAGTCTTTAAGAGTTATAATTCGGGGACAAATGTTTCTAAGGGGACATGTTGTTACACCCCGTACTTCAGACGTCACTGTCATTATAGGATTATTTTATGTAAGCTCAAAAAGGACGAAATCCTTCTACAAGGATAAAACAAGGTTTACCGAAGTCTTTAGTAAGTTGAGATGAATATGAGACTTGTTAACCATGATTTAAATGAGTTTAAAGCCATTATATGACTATATATGATGTTTGTATATGATATATAAAGTTTGGAAAAAGTTGGATTTAGGTTTCGGAAAAATTGAGCTAAGTTTTGCTTTGTAACGAGCCGTTTTGAAAAATTAATTCAAAAGCTTTTATGATGTCATTTTGGGACATATATCATACTAAAATGAAGGTATTTGTACCTAATTACCAATGGTCCAAACCATTTATTCATACGATATCGAGGTAGAGAAATATGAATTTTTAAAGTAGGGTCGCCAAGTCATTTCGCCGCACTTCGGAGAAACTGGCAGGTTTATAGGCCATGTTGCGACGAAGTTATCTCCCAATATATTAAGAGTTATAGGTAGACCTTTATATTAAATTAAAGCCTCATGTGTCTAGTTTCTAATTCTTCAAACCGTTCATCTATACGATATCAGTGTAGAGAGATATTTGCATTTTTTTGAGACTGCACATGAGGCCCCTATGGGACCCACTTGGTCGGGGCCCGACCTTCACTTATTCTTATCTCTTTTTGGGATGAGCTTTGCTAATTTTTCGTCTTTCTTACAGACTCACACTCTCCAAACCCTCCCAAATAGTTCCCCAAGGGCTCCAAACAAATTCCAAAGGAATACACCATAATCAAACATCAAAAGTTAGCCTAAGTGAAGAAGAAAGTCTCTATGGTGTCGTGATGTAATTAAGGGTGGTTGTAAGATAAGGGAAACTTTGGTTCGAGTTTTTCCAGACTCTTTAAGGTATCTATAATACCCTATTTCTTGGGATTACTATGTGTTGGTTAAGTTATTGGATGAAGATTACAAGATAACACTTGAAAGGGAAAGAGTTGTTGTTATCATTTGTTGGGTTGTTTTAAGGCACTATATATATATATATATATATATATATATATATATATGTTGTTATGGCTGAAATTACAAGTTGTATCTACTGCCTAAGGTATTTAAATCATGTTCTTGGTTGTGCTTAAGGTTAATCATGTGTTGTTTGAGTTGTTTGAGTTAAAATCTTCCAGATAGTAATTGACATGGCATAAGGAATCGTTATCTTTATTTTTCGGGTTGTGTTGAGGCTATATATATGGTTGGTTGTGGCTGAAAATTATTATAAATAGTTTGATTATGTTATGGCTGCTGTTGTTAAGCTTATCTATGTGCTAATTCGGTGGATTGAAGAAGATAACATAAAAAACAAGAGGTTGACGATAAAGGTTAAGGTGCTAGGCGTGTGGACTATTTTTGAAGATTATTCTTATGATGTTTTGGGATGAAAATTATATGGTAAGTATAAGTATAATGTTATACAAGTTGTAGGCAGATTCATGGAAAATTAATTGAATTAAATTATATTTTTTGTTAATTGTAAATCGAGCTTGCCGCTCAAAATAGTTGTTGAAGTAATAAGAGAACTTATTGTGAATTATATTGTTATCTTTTGGGCTGTTTGGTGACTTTTAGTAACTTATGGGATGTAGTAAAAATAAGGGAGGTGCTGTCCATTTTCTTGTAGAATATTAGTTTTGAAATATGAGAGTTACGATGCTTATATGATAATGATGAAGTCGGATTACTCATTGTAGACGTAAGAAGATCATATTGAGCTGGGTTGACGATTAGAGAGAAGATTGAAAAGGTATATTAAGACTATCCCTTCTTTCATTTTGGCATGATCCATATGATGCAACGAAACGAGCAAACACACAACTTTCACAAATGATTCTATTCTTAGAAGTACTAGGGGTGCCTATGTTCTTGATTCCCCATGTGTCCTATTATTCTATCGTCTGTTCATAGGTCTCAGAAAATACGTAAGTTGATAAAGTTTATTTTATGATATTAGACGAAGGTATAATGATCTTATGACATTCCGAGAGATCTTACTGACTTCATTATGCATTGCATTCATTTATACATATACATTGACCCATGACCAGATGGCGTTATATACGCGTATATTATATGTATATGGGATATGAAAAAAAGTTATGGCGTTATATACGCACCACCACCTGATCAGCTGGTATACGTTGATGATTTTGCTCACAGTGGCTGAGATGATATGATGGGATACCCTCAGAGGCTTGATGATGTTATGTATGTATATACCCATGCATGGTATGGCATTTATACGCACATGCATGACATTATAAATTTTTCATGATTCATAGAGCTATTCAGAATTACAGGTTGAGTTCTTTACCCCATATTTCTTTTATGTATTTTATATACTACTGTCATGCATACTCGGTATTTTATTTGTACTGACGTTCCTTTTGCTTGGTAAGCTGTATTTTATACCCGTAGGTCCCGATAGACAGGTTGAGAGTTCTCATAGTAGGCTATCAGCTTAACGGAAGGTGTTTGTGCACTCCACTTGCTCTGGAGTTGCCTATTTGATCAATATGATTTAAACGTGTATTGATTAGTATGGCGGGGCTCTGTCTCGACCTTTAAGATATTTATGTACTCTTAGAGGCTTGTAGACAGATGTCATGTATATGGATACTTGTATGGCCTTGTCGGCCTATGTTTTGAGTATACAAATGATCATGTCGGCCTTATAGGCCTGTATGTCACAGGTATAAGTTTGTATTACATGTTGGGTCGTCCTATGTCTATTTTCTTTTGTTTTATTCTGGTTATCTCATGACGCCTCTCTGGCCTATTTACCCATGATTGTATGATAAGAGTTACTTTGGTACTCGGTTGTGTTAGGCACCGAGTGCCCATCACGGCCTTGCGGTTTGGGTCATGACACGCTTGTTCCCGAAGGGAATAATATTCATAAAGGCGAAACAAATGCATGCCACACGGTAGCATTTAATGGAGAATATTCTATAGCATTAAGTACGTAGTCCGTTATAGAGAATATGACATTCACTGCCTATCGTTACACATTCTTCTATGGCCCTCATAATTGTCATTTAATAGGGGCTTGATCCTAGGACCTTGTTCCCTAAGTGCAACTATAAATAGTAAGCTCAATGGCCATTGTAAAGACACAAATTTTCTGACAAACTTATGCTATACACTGTTCAAAGCTCAATATTATTTTATCTTCTTGCTTATTAATATTGTTACTGTTGCCTCCGGAAGCTCTGCTCACGGAAACAGGATTTCAGTTATCTTATCTTGATTTCAACGCTAAGTCTTACATTCTTGTTTAATTTATTTATTATTTTTAGGATCAAATCGATTCACTTGTCTATAAATCACGTATAAATTCAATTGTTACGTTTTACGGGTAAATAGTAACACTAAAACTGGATATATATAAAAATACCCCTTCAATTTGATAAAATTGATATTTCTTAAATCCACTTCTATGGAAAATCTTTAATTCATTTCCTGCTGCCCAAAGGCCTCTTAGTTGTCAATACCTAAAATCATATTTGAACCACAATTTTCCTGAAAAGAACCGATATATACATTTACTAAATTCCAAAAAAAAAAAAGTCTTTTAGAGCCTTATAAACGTCATGATGATTGGTCAACTTTTATCTGATATGCATTAATTCCTTCGGATCACTTTTAGTTGTCCACTTTTGATTTTATATTCCTTGTAATTAAAAATAAATGAAGTATATATTTTATAATTTTATTCATAATAAGGATAACATTTTTAAAAGTCTTGGGAAATGATTTGAGGAATGTGTAGTTAATGATAATGGTAAAACAAGAAAAAAAAATATTTCTCTTGATTTAGTATAGTGTACAAGTAAAAGTAAAAATATATTTTTAGTATAATGGACAAATAAAAGTGAATGGAGGGAGTAGTTGGTAATTATTTTGTAGATATGCACTCTAAGTCATTTGAACACATACAACAGCACAAAATAATTAATTAAAGCAGAAGAAGAAACACACTTAGTTTCAAGGAAAAAACATATATCTTTAAAAAACAACAAAATTTAAAGTCCACATAAATTAAACTGAGGAAATACCAAGATAATTAGGAAAAGCATCAACTAGCACTATTACAACATAAGGTAATAATCTAAATCTATTTTGAGAATCTCTAGAACTTCAAGGTCAAATCCAACTTCATTTCCTCATCTTCATCATCGTCTTGAATAACAATTATTTCAGGAGTTGGCTTCTCCAGTTGCTTAATAAATGGTCTTGTCCGGTAAATCTGATTAATGTCCCTGCACATAGCAAGAACACAATTCCAAATGTTTAATTAAATTATATAAATTAATTTATGCACATTTTGGATAAATGACGGATAAACTTTAATAAAATTTACACCTCTAAAATAGTAACGGATTATTAGATGAATGTAGACCAAAGAATTGACCAAAGCCATACCTGTTTTGAGGTACATTCTGTGGAGGCAACCCATGAAATCTAGGACAAGGGTTTATGAAAAAAAGTTGTGTTTTATTTATGAAAGAAACAGTGAGGTGAACGGAGTTGATCACATTTTGATAAGCCTCAAATCTAGGAATTAGAGATCTGCCATCACTCGACACAGTCATCATTTCACATTTATCGTAAATAAAATGACGCATAAGGCTGGTAGCATCTGAGCAGATTTGGTCACAAAATTGACAAACTGTAAAACTTACCTCATTTGGATTTTGGGGTTCATTTCCAAATTGAGGCATATTTATGCATTCATTGTCAAGAAAATGACGCATAAGGGTTGTAGCATTTGGGTAGATTTGGTCACAAAATCGACAAACTATTAGAGTTACCTCATTTCCAAATGGAGACATACTTTCACTTTGAAGTTTTGAACGTTTGAAATAATGAACTTCTTTTCGTTTTTTCTTGAGAAGAAAATTAAAAATAAACTTATTAAACAATATGTTAGAGAATAAAACTGAAAAAGTAAGAGATCAACAGGAGATCATGAGGTTGAATAACTATGCGTCACAGAGAATGAAGCATAAAAATGTTGATAATACGAATACTGAGAGTGAAAGAGATGGCTCGAGAAAGAAAAGACTGATCATGATTTTGGTGTGACTAAGAGGAACGCGGAGGACACGTATATATAGGAGAATTAAAAAGATGCAGTGGATTCGCAATTAATAATATGTTTAAACTGCGTCTCCAGAAAAGGAAAAAGGAAAATCTCCGCTAAAGTAGTTTTAAAATCATTACTAAAAAGTAGTTTTTATGATTTATTTCTTTTTATATTTTCTTAAAAAGGATTTTAATGTTTTTCTTTCTGCGAGTTTAATTAACTTGAATCTATAATTTTTATATTATTTGTAGAAAAAGTTAAATTATTTAATTTAATATACTGAATGCCGTCATATTGGGGTCGATTGCATGTCGAAAACAACATATACCCTTGCTATTAGCTTTTAGTTATAATAGTTATCTAATGATAGAAATGTATTCGAATGCCAATTAATTGCTGTTGCATTAAATAATTCCTACTTCTTAATTGTGGAGCTTTCAATTTAATTATGTTTTCCTCAAGGATAGCTTAAAAGTAAATGATAATTGTCAGTTTCTTTACCTAAAATGGTAAAGTGTCTAATTTGAAATCCGACTAGCTTTTCTACAGTTAGTGCTTGCTTAACTTATTTCTC
Source organism: Nicotiana otophora (assembly GCA_000715115.1). NCBI lineage: Eukaryota > Viridiplantae > Streptophyta > Magnoliopsida > Solanales > Solanaceae > Nicotiana > Nicotiana otophora. The sequence goes on along the minus strand of AWOL01S0042389.1, from coordinate 62,592 downwards.
AAATAGTAAATGCATAAATATCCTATCATAAAAGTAGATTACACTTTGTGATTACATGGAGTTATGACTACAAGTTTAGTCTATGAAGGCACCGAACAGAGTCAGACTACAATTTACTTTTTAGTTTTGTTATTATATTTTCTTTAAAACGCATGAAATGAAGAATATTGTTTTTAAAAGTTTTATTAAGTTTTATCCACGGTCTTTGTAAGACATACACAAGGAACACGCAATTGAAGATAGAGATTTGCAAATATTAGTAGTAACCTATTGTAGGTAGAGCTGTCAAACGGGTCGGGCTGGCCCGGTTCCGGACCGGCTCAGACCAGTTTTAGCTCGGCCCGGTCCGGTAGTAAAGAGCCGGGCAGGGCAGGGTTGGGACGGGGACCAGGCTGTGCCAGATAGTTTTTTGTACCGGTTAACCGGATCGGTACGACCCGTTATGGTCAAGTCACATGGGAACCGGTTAACCGGACCAGTCCGGACCGGTTCACTGGCTATTTTTGATTTTTTTTTAATTTTATAAAGTTGACGATTGTTATACAAAATACAAAAATAAAAAATAAAATCTCGTCCCTACCCATTAGACCCGGAACCGTTCCGATTAAATTTTACACTAGGGAAGCCCGGAACCGGTAAACCCAGTAAAAAATAACCGGAACCGATCCGGCAACGAAACCGGCCGTTTTCCTTTTCCTCAACCCCTAACCGGCCCGGCCTGGCCCGGCCCCTTGACACCTATAGTTGTAGGTGATCGAATTTTGTTGAAGAGCTAACCTAAATAGTCGTTCATTTAACTGTTTAAATTAAATATAGTTGATGGGCATATAATATATAAATAGTTCAGGTATAATATGTGTATAACTATATATAATCAGTATATAATTCACGTATACCGGCTAGAAAAAGTAAATAACAAATATGATTACCTGTTTGTGTAAAGATCTCAAATTTGTCAAAGAAATGCACATACCCAATACCAAACAAGATTCTTAAACACTTACGTGGACGTGTCAATGGCTAGGCCCACGGCCCAAGTTGGTGACTTCCATAGCACATTGGAGAGATGCCCATTTAAGGTCGGCCCAAGTAATCGAGCCCGCGTTATTATTTGTCAAAGCGGAGACTTTGTTTGTGCAGCCCCTAAAGGCAAACGTACTAAATTAATTGGAAAAAAAATCAGAGCACCTAAATATACACCAAGCTAGCTTAGTTATGCTGCATACTATTTTTTCTCTCAATGCTAAAAGTTATTCCTTCTCCAATAAAACTTCTACTTAATCTAACTATTCATGAGTGCAAATATGTGGTTAGTTTTCAAATTTAAATCTAAAATAGTATTTAAAACTCAAAAATATACTTTCTTAGTTTTGGACAAAAACTCCAATTTTAACTCTTTAGTTCCTTATTTTAGAGATCGTATATTTGTAGGATGAAAATTATCTCATTATAAAGAATTGCATCAGAATATTTGGACAAACAAGGAAGTGAAATTGTAAACTGTTTCGTGGCCTTATTTGGGTAGAAATTTATCCGCACCGAATATATATACCCAATTTAGTTAAGTTAACCATAAATAACAAACTAAAATTTGTTAGGAGTCCTACTTTTAAATTTTCAAAGATGGAGTATATCTAATAAGGCATCGTGATAACATTTAGGGTTGCCGTCACATTTCTATCTTCCCTCCGTTTTTCTTCTAACATTGGTTCCACTCTACATTTCTGATTTAACAAGAAACTGGAGTTTACTTTTTCAATGATGCAATTGTAAAATTGGTGTACAGTATTATACAAAAAACTCAATTAAGAATATATTTGTCATGACCCCAATTTTCCTCTGAAGGGTATCGTGATGACATCTAGTCTCTACGACTAGGTAAGCCTAACAAACAATAACAACTGAACAAATATAAATTAACAAGTTACTGAAATTGACCGAATAATAGATAAAGCCTTATGAAATACAAAATCTCACAATACACACCCCAAAACCGGTGGAACTGAGTCATAAGTTCTACAAAATACAAATAGAATACTACTACATCACTGTTCGAAAGAAAATGCAACAGAAAGTAAGATAGGGAAGGTGATTCTGATAACTGCGGACGTGGAGCTCGTATACCTTGAAGTCTCCAAGCAGTAGATACAACAATCCTCTAACGACCGACACAAGCAGACATACCTGGATCTGCACAAAAAGATGTGCAGAAGTGTAGTATGAGTACATCATAATGGTACCCAGTAAGTATCGAGCCTAATCTCAGTAGAGTAGTGACGAGACCAGATCAAGACATCTACTAGGATATAAAATAGACAGTATGAAATTGCAATACGGATATGTAATGGACAGTGAAGAAACAACTAATATGGAAAGATAATTGCAAGAACTAGTACCGGAAACCAACAATAGATATAACACAAAGAAGAAACTAGAGAGCCACAATGATCATGTGCGGACAACAACTACTAGAACAAATAAGGAATGACACAACAAGATATATTTTCCACCAAAAACACCGTGCAACATGAACGAATGGCAAGAATCACAACGAGGCGGTATCGCCTCATGTATAATGAAATCAAAACTGAGGTATCGCCTCGTATAATCAAGAATCATAATCGAGGTACCGCCTTGTATTTACTTTTCTCAATTTCAATAATAATCTTTTCTTATACCGCCGCGTGAGCCTTACATTTGAGAATAGGTTTTGAAAATAGTTTTTCCGAAATAGCTACACGCACTTTAGCCCACCTTATGACGCCACTTCACGTAGTTCCCCTACAAGCAATACGCACATAAGTACCACCTTATACCGTCGCATGCACATCAACCAAAGCCTTATACTGACGCATGTGCTTCAATATCGTATCACAATAATAATTCGCACCACAAGTGCCCAAATATCACAACGTGCCAACAACAACAATATCAATATTTCCATAGCAATAGCACATGACTCCACCACAACGTATACAAGAATATCAACAACAACAATGGATGAAAATTTCTCAATAAGATAAATGTTTCAACAATGACCAACATCGCCTCAACGTATTAACGACTTCCACAACTTTAACACCAAATAACTCAACAATGAGAGAAATAATGTATAACCACAATAATAGATAAGACTAACTTCACAATAAAAGAGATAATATTCAATAATGAGTCTCAATGAATGGAAATCAACAAATAAATGGATAACATGAAAAATGACTTCAACAATGATAACTAACAATGAAGAGATAACATGTAACAATAAAGGAGACAACAAGTTCAACTAAAGCATGGGAGCAATTTAGCAAGTGGGATGTAGAACAAATACTAAACAAGTCAACTAAGGCATTTAAGGATAGTATAATACAATTGAGGATAATTTGACTATGAGAATTTAGAACATAATATGGCATTTCAAGTAAAGCATAGAAATAGTCTAAGTAGCCTAAACCGGTCAAATACTACGCACAACCCGTGTACCCACTCGTTACTTTGCGTACACGGATTTCACTTAGCACAATTGAATCAAACAATACCAACCCTAAGGGGTAGTTCCCCCACACGAAGTTAAGCAAGGCACTTACCTCAATTAGGCAAATTTAATACTCGAAAATAGCTTTTCCCTTACAATCCGCCTCCACGCAGCTCAAATCTAACGAAAATCGATTCAATAACATCAAATAATGTTAGGAAATTCAATTGCGATAGATAAAGTTAGGATCTTTACACTTTTTTCATAAAGTCAACAAAAACCATCCCGGAGCCCGCCCGGTCAAAACCCGGGACCAATGGTAGATTCCGTCTACCCATGACCCCACGAGTTTATATATGTGATTAGTTTTAATATTCGAGTCCAAATCAACTCTCAAAACTCATATTCTTTTTTTTGTTCAAAAACTTGACAAAGTTTATCAAATTTCTACTTTGATTCACATGAATTTGATGTTAAAATCTAAGATATGATGATGGAATATGATTAGAAATATATTAGAATCAATTACCCAATGTTTGTAGGTGAAAATCCTCTCTCCAAATTGCCTCCTACCGAGTCTAGAGTTCAAAAATGAGAGAATGATCTGAAAAATCACGTCCCTCAGCTATTTGTCCAGTCGAAGATGTCGCAAATACGACCCGTGGTTCGCAACTGCGAACCCCACAAATGCGAAGAATCCCTCGCAAAAGCGAAGATCCTTCCATCTCTGCTATCATCGCAATTGCGATGAAAAGTTCGCAATTGCGAACCCTGGACCTCCGCAAATGTGACCAGGTCGATAGCAAAAGCGAACCAGTTCCTTTCCAGGTAATTTTTGCAAATGCGAATACTGGGTTCGCAAATGCGAACCTAGAAGACTTGGCCTACCTAAGCAAATGCAAACAAAAATCTCGCAAATGCGAGATCAGAGGCCTGATTATGGTAGACTAGAATCACGTGTTTTAGTCATAGTTTTCACTCAAATTACTGCATTTTACTTGTGTTTGAGCTTGAATATTAGTGTATTGCACTTATTATATATTTTATGTTTTGTAGGAGATAATTCCGAGTTAAGAAGATGTTCTGGAGCTAAATCGAATAATTTGGAGTTGTGAAGTCTGAGTAAAAGCCTAAGAAATTGTCACAACCCGAATTTTCTACCGACGGGACATTGATGGCGCCTAACATTTCACTTGCTAGGCAAGCCAATGTTAGAGAATCATTAAACCAATTCCTTATTTCCATTCAGTAAATAATAATAATTAACTAAGGTGAAATATAATAAGTACGAAATATTATAAAACTATATTAATTACTACCACCAGGATCTAGAGTCACAATTCACGAGCATTTTAAGTACTACAAGTAATAGTCTGAAAGAAATACCACTGCCTGAATGAAAGAAAACAGTAGGACATATAATATAGACGGGGACTTCAAGGTCTGTGAACGCCGATAGATCTACCTTGAGTCACCAGATAACGGACCAATAGCAAAATATTGATCAACCTGAGCCGGTACCAAAATCCGCACAGAAAGTGCAGCATAAGTACAACCGACCCCATGTACTGGTAAGTGTCGAGCCTAACCTCGACGAAGTAGTGACGAGGCTAAGACAAGACACCCACATATAACCCGAACAATATAATCATGCTAGTGACAACAATAGTAAATAAAGAAATAACGTAAAAATAATGGGAAGGGGACATACAGTGGGGGGAATACAATATAAATAGTGAGAATAATGAAAAGACAAAATTAAACCGAAAATCCTTAAATGAATTGAGCAAATAAAACAGCAAAGGAAAACTGCACGGCATCACCCTTCGTGCTTTTACTCTCAACCTCACCGAATAAATAAATAGAACGGCACGACATCACCCTTCATGCTTTTACTCTCAACCTCACCAAATAAACAAATTGAACGATACGGCATCACCCTTCGTGCTTTTACTCTCAACCTCGCCAAATAAAAAAATAGAACGGCACGACATCACTCTTCGTGCATTAAACCTCTCATAATATACATGGCATCACCCTTCATGCTTTTACACTCTTCCTCACAATATAAATAATGCATGCACGACATCACCCCTCCGTGCTTTACACTCCTCCTCACAAATCACATAATCAATAACAATGGATAGATAGGAGTATCACAAAGAAACCAGTATTTTACCCATAATCAATAGCACAATGTAACCTCAACCTTGAATCAATATTCAAAAGTTACTAAATCTCAGTAAAACCAGATATAAGTCACCCAACATTTCAAATAACCCGCTAAGCATGGATAGTAGAATTTAAGGCTACAAAATAGACAAGAATAGAATTTCACTCGCATGCTATGACTTGACAACGACGCATAGATGCTCGTCACCTCACCTATATATCGTATTTAACAACCAAACACGTAAAAAATGAACACATAATACCTATTCCCTCAAGCCAAAGTTAGACACGATACTTACCTCGCTTCGAATGCCACTTAATTCTCAATCACAACTTTTCCTTTGGAATTCACCTCCAAACCACTCGTGTCTATTAAAAAATGACTTAATAATATCAAATATTGCTAAAGGAATCAACTTTAATGAATAATTACAGATTTTCCAAATTTTCCTCCAAAAAGTCGAAAAATCGATCCCGGGTCGGCTTGGTCAAAATCCGAGGTTCGGACCAAAATCCATTTACCATTCATCCCCGAGCCCGAATATATAATCGATTTTGAAATCCGACCTCAAATTGAGGTCTAAATCCCCAAATTTCCGAAATTCCTAATTTCTACCTTAACCCCTAATTCTACCATGAAAACTCTACATTTTAGGTTGAAAATTCAAGAAATGTAATGGGTAATTGAAAGAAAATGGTTTAGAATCACTTAGCAACACTTTAGGGAAGAAATGATTCTTGAAAAGTCGCCTCACACCGTTTGGTTTTTGAGAAAAATGAATTTTTGGCTAAATCTCGTGTTTGGATTCTGTTAAGTGCTAGGCGACAGTGTTCATCGCGTTCACGAGAGCACTGTCGCATTCGCGAAGAGTATAGGCTGCCAAGCTTTCGTGTTCGCGAGACAGTGCTCGCGTTCGCGTAGGCTACCCTTCTCTAGTCTTCGCGTTCGCGAGACAGTGTTCGCGTTCGCGATGAAGAAAAGGCTGAATCCCCCTCCCCAGTGCCTAACACTACGCGTTCGCGATGGGCTTGTCGCGTTCGCGAAGGTAACGTCCCCATCGCTTCGCGTTCGCGACCAAGCCTTCGCGTTCGCGAAGAAGAAATCCCTGCCTAATCAGTTTACTCTTCGCATTCGCGAGAGGACATTTACAAACGCGAAGAAGGAGATGCCAGAACCTAGACTGTGCAGAAAAAACCAGATTTCCAAAGTCCAAAACATCTCGTGGCCTATCCGAAACTCATCCGAGCCCTCAGGGATCCAAACCAAACATGCACACAAGTCTAAAAACATCACACGCGATCAAATCGCCAAAATAACACCTAGAACTCTAAATTTAGCACCAAATCAAATGAAATTCTCAAAAACACTTTAAAGTTACTATTTTCTCAACCGAAGGTCCGAATCATGTCAAATCAACTCCGTTTCTCACTAAATTTCACAGACAAGTCTTAAATATCATAATGAACCTGTACCGGACTCCGAAACTAAAATACGGACCTGGTACTCACAATGCCAAACATCAATCAATTCTTAAAAATAATTGATTTTTAGACTTTTAATTTTCATCAAAAAATCATAACTCAAGCTAGGGACCTCCGAATTCGATTCTGGGCATACGCCCAGGTCTCATAATTCAATACGAACCCACCGGGACCATCAAAATACAGATTCGGTCCCGTTTACCAAAAATGTTGACCGAAGTCAACAAAAATTAACTTTTAAGGCAAAAATTCTTATTTTCATTAGTTTTCAACATAAAAGCTTTCTAGAAACATGCCCGGAATGCGCACATAAATCGAGGAGGGTAAAAATGAGATTTTTAAGGCTTAAGAGTGTAGAATCGAGTTCTAAAGCATAAGATGACCCTATTAGGTCATCACATTCTCCAACTCTAAAACAACCGTTAAAGTACCTAGGCTGGTGAAAAGGTGGGGATATCTACTCCGCATATCTGACTCGGACTCCCAAGTAGCTGCTTCAATAGGTTGACCTCTCCACTGCACTAGAACTGAAGGGCAACTCTTTGATCTCAACTGGCGAACTTGCGGGGCTAGAATTGCCACCGGCTCTTCCTTGTAAGTCAAATTCTTGTCCAACTGGACAGAGCTGAAAACTAACATATGGGACGGATCACCGTGATACTTTTGAAGCATGGACACATGAAATACCGGATGAAAAACTGCTAAATAGGTAGCGACGCAAGCCTGTAAGCCACATCTCCTACCCTCTCTAGAATCTAAAAAGGTCTTATATACCTAGGGATCAACTTGCCCTTCTTTCCGAACCTCATTACACCTTTTATGGGTGATACCCGGAGCAACAATCTCTCTCCGACCATGAATACAACATCACGAACTCTGCGATCGGCATAACTCTTCTGCCTGGATTGAGCTGTGCGAAGTCGATCCTGAATAACCTTAACCTTATCCAAGGAATCCTGTACTAAGTATGTTCCCAACAACCAAGCCTCTCCCGGCTCGAACCACCTAACTGGCGACCGATACCGCCTACCATATAATGCCTCATAGGGAGTCATCTGAATGCTTGACTAGTAACTGTTATTGTAGGCGAACTCTTCAAGGGGCAAGAACTGATCCCAAGAACCTCCAAAGTCTATAGCACAAGCACAGAGCATATCTTCCAAGATCTGAATAGTGCGCTCAGACTGCCCATCCGTCTGAGGATGGAATGCTACGCTCAACTCAACCCGCGTACTCAACTCACGCTATACTGCCCTCCAGAAGTGCGAGGTGAACTGCGTACCTCGGTCAGATATAATAGACACGGGCACACCATGAAGACGGACGAACTCACGAATGTAAATCTCTGCCAACCGCTCCGAGGAATAGGTAACTGCCACAGGAATGAAATGCGCTGACTTAGTCAACCTGTCTATAATGACCCAAACTACATTGAACTTCCTCTGAGTCTGTGGAAGTCCAACAACAAAATCCATGGTGATACGCTCCCATTTCCACTCAGGAATATCTAAGCTCTGAAGTAAACCACCAGGTCTCTAATGCTCACACTTTACCTGTTGGCAATTTAGGCACCGAGTTATATAGGCAACTATGTCCTTCTTTATTCTCTTCCACCAATAATGATGCCTCACATCCTGATACATCTTGGCAGCACCCGGATGAATAGAATACCGGGAACTGTGGGACTCCTCAATAATTAACTCACAAAGCCCATCCACATTAGGCACACAAATACGACCTTGCAACCTCAAAACTCCGTCATCTCCAATAGTAACCTGCTTGGCACCACCGTGCCGCACAGTGTCTCTAAGGACAAGTAAATGAGCATCGTCATCCTGCCAATCTCTGATGCGCTCAAACAAAGAAGACCGAGCAGTTGTACAAGCTAGGACATGGCTGGGCTCAGAAACATCTAACCTCACGAACTGGTTGGCCAGGGCCTGAACATCCAATGCTAGTGGTCTCTCACCAACTGGAATATAAGCAAGACTGCCCATACTCACAGTCTTTCTACTCAAAGCATCTGCTACTACATTGGCCTTTCCGGGGTGATACAAAATGGTGATATCATAGTCTTTTAATAACTCCAACCATCTTCTCTGCCTCGAATTAAGATCTTTTTATTTGAACCGGTACTGAAGGCTACGATGATCAGTAAATACCTCATACGAGACATCGTAGAGGTAATGACTCCAAATCTTCAACGCATGAACAATGGCTGCCAGTTCTAAGTCATGAACAGGATAATTCTTCTCGTGAACCTTCAACTGCCGCGAAGCATATGTAATAACCTTGCCACCCTACATCAATACCGCACCCAAACCAATACGAGATGCATCACAATATACTGTATAAGATCCTGAACCTGTGGGTAACACCAATACCGGTGTCGTAGTCAAATCTATCTTGAGCTTCTGGAAGTTCGCCTCACACTCGTCTGACCACCTGAACGGGACACCTTTCTGGGTCAGTCTGGTCAATGGGCTTGCTATAGATGAAAACCCTTCCACGAACCGACGATAGTAACCTGCTAAACCCAAGAAACTCCGGATCTCTGTAACTGAAGTAGGTCTAGGCCAATTCTGAACAACCTCAATCTTCTTAGGATCCATCTTTATGCTTTCCGCTGATACAACATGCCCCAAAAAGGCAACTGAGTCTAACCAAAACTCACATTTTGAAAATTTGGCATATAAATGATTATTCCTCAAAGCCTGAAGCACACTCTGAAGATGTTGCCCATGCTCCTCTCGACTGCTGGAGTGAATCAAGATATCATCAATGAATATAACCATAAAAGAACCCAAATAGGGCTTGTACTCCCGATTCATCAAATCCATAAGTGTTGTTGGGGCGTTGGTAAGCCCAAATGATATTACTAGGAATTCGTAATGCCCATACCGAGTCCGAAAAGCTATCTTAGGGATATCAGATGCCCTAATCTTCAACTGATGGTAATCAGACCTCATAATTATTTACCCGAATTAACGAGTCACATTTAACACCACCTGAGCGGGCACCTATCTCGTAGGTTAAAACTCAATAATTACAACACGAATTTGGCAAGTATGCATAGAGAATTTCATACCAGAATTTTCAATTAGACCTAACAGGCATGACTCCCTATTATTGCTATAGTACGGCTTTAATTTCACAAGGGAGAATTTAAACACAAGAATTTTGCTCACAAGGATCTCGTCCTTATATAACTTCCACCGCAGCTCGTAGCTCGATTTGAACATATCAATTTATATTAAAGTGTGAGGATCTCTTCCTCAATTCCGAATCACAAGTAATATGCACATCGTGCCAATCAAAAATTTCCATTTTCTTCTTTTAAAAAAAATTTGGTTACACCAAATCACAACGCATAATGAACCTCACACCGATAGGGCATATAATTCATAATTTTTAATTAATTATCTATAAATTACATCAAAACTTACCTAAATGAGTAACAGAAAGCCATATTTAGCCTCACAGCTCTTATTAGTGACCAACATGTAATGATAGGAGTAGTTATCTTCATAGAATCTCCCAACAGGAGTAAACACATAAGTAGATTATAGAATTACGAAGCTTTCTCATACGTGGAGCACAATAGGAGGACTCGTCTTGATACTCAGAACCAAATCAATTTAAGGAAATTATTCCTTTATTTTAAATTGAGGTCGTACCCATAACGACACCATCTGATATAACGACCTCCGCCATACTATAAAACAAATATAACAACGGTTGGGTCTCTACCTCTAGGAAGCCTTCTACCCGCATGTCCTCCACCTCTAACGGTCTGACCACCACCTCTAGGTACCTGACCCCTGCCATAAGTACCCCTGCCTCCAGACGAGGCACCACCGAAATCACAGAACTGACGAGGTCTCTTATCAGACCTCTACCCTCTCTCCTGTGCAAGAACTATCTCGATCCTCCTCGCGACATTAGCAGCCGCCTGAAAAGAAATCTCACTTCCGGTCTCCTTGGCCATCTGAAGCCAGATAGGGTGAGTGAGTCCCTCCATAAACCTCCTCAGTCTCTCTCCCTCAGTAGGTAGTAAAAGGAGAGCATGACGGGCCAAATCCATAAAACAGGACTCATACTGAGTAACAATCATACTTTCCTCTTCATAGGCTTGCCACAGACACCTGTGGAGAATTATCTCTCCCAAGGCCAATTTCTTCTTTTGTTATACTGACTCAATACTGTTGAGCTGACCCATTTCTTAACATACTCTTCGAATCTTCTTTGGGGTAACCCTTACCCCTATTTATACATAAAGATCACAAAAGTAGAGCTCCATACAGGCAAATCTTGGCACGAACCACATAGTCCAGAATCTCGTCAACCACTGTACTTCCTCCAAAGCACTCCAAAATCCGCAACCATGACGTCCATGCTGAGTAGATATTCTATAGATTTAAAGTTATTTTTCTAACTCCTTTGGTCCTGAAGTATAGGATTATTAAGTAGGCGGACATACCGCAAGACCCAACCTTATCCTCTACAAAATCTCAGGACTTAAACATGTGTAAATTTTTGGGGAACCTTTCAGTACCACATATATACATTTCAGGCCAAAACTGATATAACACATGAACCCGCAATCCATCCATTGATAGTGGACTCCCCCCACTCGGTGCGAAGTCATAGTCCACCACGTCTGATGATCCAAAATATTAACATTCACAGCTCGTATAAATCAACCAGATGCCAAGGTCCGTTGCACCCCTCACATGATTCACTAGTTGATCTCTCAATATGTCTGTATCTTCAGTTGGAACCACACGTTGAGGCAATGTTGAGCATCTCTGGCTCTCTCTAGTCTACCTGCAGCATCACGAACCATCGACGCACAACTAATACCGAGTGCGCAATGCCATACACGAGTGGATACAAAGGAATATGAGATACATGTTTCAAGATAAATCAATGTCGCACGATAAGGAATGAAAGAAGTAGAATTATTCCTAAACTCTGTAGCCTCTGGAAGATAAGTAGAGACGTCTCTGTACCGATCCTTCAGACTCTACTAAGCTTGCTCATGACTCGTGAGACCTATGTAACCTAGGTCTTTGATACCAACTGTCACGACCCAAAATTTTCCACCGACGGGACCGTGATGGCGCCTAACATTTCACTTGCTAGGCAAGGCAACGTTAGAGAATCATTAAAACAAATCCTTATTTCTATTCGGTAAATAACAATAATTAACTAAGGTGAAATATAATAAGTGCGGAATATTATAAAACTGTATTAATTACTACCACCCGAATTTGGAGTCACAATTCACGAGCATTCTAGAATTTACTACAAGTAATAGCCTGAAAGAAATACAACTGTATGAATGAAAGAAAATAATAGGACATAAAATATAGACGGGGACTTCAAGGTCTGTGAACGCCGACAGATCTACCTTGAGTCTCCGGACAGCGGACCAATAGCAAAATCTCGATCAACCTGAGCCGGTACCAAAATCTACACAGAAAGTGCAGAGTGCAGCATCAGTACAACCGACCCCATGTACTGGTAAGTGTCGCGCCTAACCTTGGTGAAGTAGTGACGAGGCTAGGACAAGACACCCACATATAACCTGAATTATATAATCATGCTAGTGGCAATAACCGTAAATAAAGAAATAACGTAGAAATAATAGAAAGGGGACATACTGTGGGGGAATATAATATAAAGAGTGAGAACAATGAAAAGATAGAATTAAACCGAAAATCCTTAAACGAATTGAGAAAATAAAACAGCAAAGGAAAACTGCACGACATCACCCTTCGTACTTTTACTCTCAACCTCACCAAATAAATAAATAGAACGACATGACATCACCCTTCATGCTTTTACTCTCAGCCTCACCAAATAAATAAATAGAATAGAACGACATCACCCTTCGTGTTTTTACTCTCAACCCCACCAAATAAATAAATAGAACGGCACGACATCACCCTTCGTGCTTTTACTCTCAACCTCACCAAATAAAAAAATAGAAAGGCACGGCATCACCCTTCGTGCCTTCAACCTCTCATAATATGGACGACATCACCCTTCGTGCTTTTATATTCTTCCTCACACTATAAATAATGCATGCACGACATCATCCTTCGTGTTTTACACTCCTCCTTACAAATCACAGAATCAATAACAATGGATAGATAAGAGTATCACAAAGAAACCAGTAGTTTACCCATAGTCAATATCACAATGTAACCTCATTCTTGAATCAATATTTTAAAGTTACCAAATCTCAGTGAAACCAGATATAAGTCACCTAACATTTCAAATAACCTGCTAAGCATGGATAGTAGAATTTAAGGCTACAAAATAGACAAGAATAGAAATTCACTCGCATGCTATGACTTGACAACGACCCATAGATGCTCGTCACCTCACTTATACATCACATTTAACAACCAAACACGTAGCAAATGAACACGTAATACTTATTCCCTCAAGTCAAAGTTAGACACGACACCTACCTCGCTCCGCAGGCCACTTAATTCTCAATCACAGCTTTTTCTTTGAAATTCACCTCCAAACCACTCGTATCTATTCAAAAATGACTCAATAATATCAACTATTGCTAAAGGAATCAACTTTAATAAATAATTACAGATTTCCCAAATTTTCCTCCAAAAAGTGAATAAATCGACTCCGGGCCTCCTCGGTCAAAACCCGAGGTTCGGACCAAAATCTATTTACCCATTCATCCCGGAGCCCTAATATATAATTGGTTTTGGAATCCGACCTCAAATTGAGGTCTAAATCCCCAACTTCCCGAAATCCCTAGTTTCTACCCTAACCCCTAATTCTACCATGAAAATTCTAGATTTTAGGTTGAAAATTTAAGAAATGTAATGGGTAATTGAAAGAAAATGGTTTAGAATCACTTACCAACACTTTGGGAAAGAAATGACTCTTGAAAAATCACCTCACACCGTTTGGTTTTTGAGAAAAATGAATTTTTGGCTAAATCTCGTGTTTGGACTCTGTTAAGTGCTGGGCGACAATGTTTATCGCGTTCGCGAGAGCACTGTCGCATTAGCGAAGAGTATAGGCTGCCAAACCTTCGCGTTCGCGAGACAGTGCTCGCGTTCACGTAGGCTACCCTTCCCTGGTCTTCGCATTCGCGAGACAGTGTTCGCGTTCGCGATGAAGAAAAGGCTGACTCCCCCTCCCCAGTGCCTAACACAACGCGTTCGCGATGGGCTTGTCACGTTCGCGAAGGGTAACGCCCCCATTGCTTCGTATTCAAGACCAAGCGTTCGCGTTCGCAAAGAAGAAATCTCTTCCTCATCAGTTTACTCTTTGCGTTCGCGAGAGGACCTCCGCAAACGCGAAGAAGAACATACCAGAACCCAGACTTTGCAGAAAAAACCAGATTTCCAAAGTCCAAAACATCCCGTGGCCTATCCGAAACTCACCCGAGCCCTCGGGGCTCCAAACCAAATATGCACACAAGTATAAAAATATCATACGGACCTGCTCGTGCGATCAAATAGCCAAAATAACACCTAAAACTCTAAATTTAGCACCAAATCAAATAAAATTCTCAAGAACACTTTAAAGTTACTATTTTCTCAACCGAAGGTACAAATCAACTCCGTTTCTCACCAAATTTCACAGACAAGTCTTAAATATCATAATGAACCTTTACCGGGCTCCGAAACCAAAATACGGACCCGGTACTCACAATGCCAAACATCAATCAATTCTTAAAAATAATTGATGTTCAGACTTTTAATTTTCATCAAAAAATCATAACGCAAGCTAGGGACCTCCGAATTTGATTCTGGGCATACGCCCAGGTCCCATAATTTGATACGAACCCACCAGGACCGTCAAAATATGGATCCAGGCCCGTTTACTAAAATTGTTGACCGAAGTCAACAAAATTAACTTTTAAGGCAAAAATTCTTATTTTTATTAGTTTTCAACATAAAAGCTTTTCGAAAACATGCCCGGACTGCGCACATAAATTGAGGAGGGTAAAAATGAGATTTTTAAGGCTTAAGAGCGCAGATTCGAGTTCTAAAATATAAGATGGCCCTTTTGGGTCATCATAGGAATTAAATCGGGATTGCGTCTAGGGCTCGTGGACCGGAGTTGCATAAGAAAGTTGGAAGAAAGCGCAAGGGTTACGCACATTTGTACTAATGCTTCACAAAGTGTGTCGCATCAGTGCAAATGTGCGTCAGAAAATTTGAGAAGTTCAGAGAATTGTAGTTTTTGGGTCTGACAGTAAAATACACTAATGCTAGCATAGTATGTGGCATAGTGCGTAGCATCAGTACAAAATTTTGTAAGACAAGCTATGTTCATAGAGTTTGCAATCGAGCTAATTTCACTAATGCTACGCATCCTGCGTGGCATAGTGTGACGCATGAAGTATAAAAAGTTTGTAGGTTTTCCCACTCCGGCTCAAAGAGGGTAGTTTCGTTCGGGTTCATTCCTACTTGATATAAATACACTAGAAATATGTTTTTAGAGGACTTTCAACCTAAGGAAGCTAAGGAGAAGTTGGAAGAACACAAGCACAAGGATTTTATCATTCTTTCCTCACTCAAGACCCGAGTTTAGATCGAATCTATGTTTTCCTATACTTTAATTATATTTGTGATGAATTTCTCCATAATTATGGAGTAGTTCCCTTTAGGGTTTGATGGAGTTGGTGTATTGATGATTTTTTTGTAGATTATAACTCTAATTTTATGTACTGAATCATTTTGGAAGATTTAATTATTGCATCTATATTCACTAGTTCATGTAATTGAGAGATGCATAACTTGTGATATCTTTGCATTATATTGTTGGTTGAGTTCATAGATTCTTCTAAGTAATAGAAAGAGGCTAGTTGAATCATTGATTAAACCTAGTTAGGAGAATAATCGAAAGAGATTTTCCTAAGGACCAATCCACTACTCATTCTTGCATATCTTCACAGTGTTTAATTTGGTTCATCTCGTGAGGTTAAGACTTAATCGAGAGAGGAGTTTCTGTTGAACGTTTGAACTAATAATTAAATGAATTAAAGAGACTCAATTGAATATTAGAAGTGAATTATCTAGAATTAGAGCCCGAACAATTATCTTGCACCTATCGTGTCAAAACCCTATCTTCTCACACTGATAACCTTATTTGCTTATTCCTTGTCTCGATAATCACTAGTCAATAGCTTTAAATTCTTAGTTAATTTAATTATTAATCATATAAATCTCAACTGTCGATCCTCCTGGATAGAAATCAAGCTAGAAACTATGAAAGTACTGTTTAAATCTAATCCATGTGGATACAATATTATATTGTACTATCTTTAATTAGCTAGTATAATTTAAGTGTGTGTTTGCGCTCGCCAAATTTTGGCGTCGTTGACAGGGATTGACAATCAATAGTGTTCAAAATAATTTTTGGTTGTAATTCAGGAATTAACTTTTTTTCTTTAGTTAGCTTGTCTTCAAGAATTTTTTTGTAGTACCTCACAAGTGCTAGGAAGAAAACTTGAAGAAAAATATTCCTGATATTGAACTCTAATTGTTGTTGAAGATGGAGTACAACCAACCTACGAAAACAGTTGCAGAGTTAGCAGCTGAACACTATCACAAGTCTGTTATTTGCTTTAAATGTGGTGAAAATCATCTATGGGTTGACTTTCAAGCAGGTAAGTATTCCTCATATGGTTCATATTTTGAAAAGTCTCACTTTTTTATAGTCCATACAGGTATGACGTTTCATATAGGCATAATTTTAACTCTGGTTGGGATGAATACCCTTATTATAATTGTAATGAAAGCGAAGTGAGACAACCACCTCAAGAGGAGAATGGTAGTTTAGAAGAGCTTATGTATAAGTTCATGAATAGTGTTGAAGAAAGATTTATACGAAATCAAGACGGACTTATACAAATTGTTGAATCCATTAAGAACCTAACAACGCAATAAGTCAAATATTAAATATACTTTCAGAAAGCTCATTGCATTGTGATGGTGAATATATGAAGGAAACACCCTATGAGAATGAGCCTACCCAAGAGGATGCGCATCTACAGAGAGAACTTCCTACTTTGCAAGAAGACTCTAATTCAATTGAGATGATTAAAGATGAGGCTTTGATTGTGAAAAAATGTGTGGTGCTTTTGAGTCAAATCTTGAGGCAAGGATGTGATGTTAGAGTGCTTTGTCTGTTCTAAATATTCTTGGTATGAATGAGTTAGGAGAGTTGTTTAAAAAGGTCATCTCTATGTGAAGTTCAGTTTGATTGCTCAAGGACGAGCAACAGATTAAGTGTGGGTTTTTGATGTTAGGCTAGAATCACGTGTTTTAGTCATAGTTTGCACTCAAATTACTGTATTTTACTTGTGTTTGAGCTTGAATGTTAGTGTATTGCACTTATCGCGTCTAGGGCTTGTGGACCTGAGTTACATAAGAAAGTTGGAAGAAAGTGCAAGGGTTACACACATTTGTACTACTGCTTCGCATCAGTGCAAATGTGCGTAAGAAATTTGAGAAGTTCAGAGAGTTGTAGTTTTTGGGTCTGACAGTAAAATACACTAATGCTAGGCATAGTGCATGGCATCGGTACAAAATTTTGTCAGACAAGCTAAGTTCAGAGATTTTACGACCAAGAAAATTACACTAATGCTATGCACCCTGCGTGGGATAGTGTGACGCATGAAGTGTAAAAAGTGTATAGGTTTTCCTACTTCAGCTCAAAGAGAGTAGTTTCGTCCCGTTTCGTTCCTACTTGGTATAAATACACTAGAAACACATTTTTAGAGGACTTTCGACCTAAAGAAGCTACGGAGGAGTTGGAAGAACACAAGCCCAAGAATTTCATCATTCCTTCCTCACTCAAGACCCGAGTTTGGATCGAATCTATGTTTTTCTATACTTTAATTATATTTGTGATGAATTTCTCAATGATTATGGAGTAGTTCCCTTTAGGGTTTGATGGAGTTGGTGTATTGATAATTGTTTGAGAATTATAACTCTAATTTATGTATGGGTCTAAACAATATTGGCATAATGCCCAAACATGATATCTAGCATGATTGACAGATTAACTACTTTATCACATGGTAAAAATACGGATATCAACAAAGTAGGACCACTATACAATGCCATGGAAATACAGCGTCCCAATTCACATGGTGCATGCCCACACGCCCGTCACCTAGCATGTGCGTCACCTCAATACTAATCACATAACACGTATTTCAGGGTTTCATACCCTCAGCACTAAGATTAGAAGAGTTACTGACCTCGAACAAACCAATACCAAGGCTGAGCAAGCCAAACGATGCTCCAAAGATACCATCCCACGCGTTCCGACCTCCGAACGCCTCGAAACTAACCAAAAACAACTCAAATATATCAAACAATGCTAAAGGAACCAATCCCGATCGAAAAATATTAAATCTTAAATCAAAAGCCCAAAATCATCCAAAAGCCCAACCCGGGCCCGCACCTCAGAACCCGACAAAATTTATAAAATCTAAAAACGCATTCAATTACAAGTCCAATCACACTAGTTTCACTCAAATCCGACTCCAATTCGATGTTCAAAACTCAAAAATTCATATTATGAAACTTTAGGCCAAAACCTCTAATTTCCTCTTTAAAATTCAAAATCCAATTACCAAAAACGAAAATAGATTCATGAAATATAACCAAAACCGAGTAGAGAACATTTACCCCAATTCATATGGTAAACATTGCTTCAAGAATCGCCTCAATCCGAGCTCCACAGCTCCCAAAATGATAAAATGGCTGAAACCCCCGAAATGAGATTTAATATAATCTGCCCAGCTATTACACTTCGCGAACGAGGACAATCACACGTGTTCGCATAGAACAAATGCCCACTAGCTGAAATTTCTCTTTCGCGAACGCAACACCACAAACACGAAAGCGATGAACAAACTCCTAGAGCTACGAGATCGCATACCACATTTCGCGATCGCGAAGAACAAACACTTGACATCCTCAGGTCTTCCTTCCTACTACACGAACGCATCACCAGGCTCGCGAATGCACTGAACAAATGCCTCACCCTCCGCGAACGTGACTCTGGACTCGCGAACGCGATGAACAATCCTACTCAGTCATCCAACAACCCTACGCGATCGCGTTCTATACTCCGCGATCGCAATTAAGGAAATCAGAAGCCTAGAATTCTGCGGAACCAGCAATGCAAATATGAAGGAAAATAGCCCGAAATCAATCCGCAACACGCCCGAGTCTCTCGGGACCTCGTCCAAATATACCAACAAGTCCCATAATATAACATAGACCTAATCGAGGCCTCAAAACACACAAAACAACATCAAAATGACGAATCATACCTCAATTCGAATTCAATGAACTTTGAAATTTCAACTTCCACAACTGATGCCGAAACCTATCAATTCACATCCGATTGACCTCAAATTTTGCACACAAGTCACATTCGACATTACAGACCTGCTTCAACTTTCGGAATCGGAATCCGACCCCGATATCAAAAAAACTACTCCCGATCAATCTTTTTAAAATTTCAACTTTCGCCATTTCGAGCCAAATTCAACCACGGACCTCCAAAACACAATCCGGATGTGCTCCTAAATTACAAATCACCCAATGGGGCTAACGGAACCATCAAAATTCTAATCCGAGGTCAAATGCTAAAAGTCAAACTTGGTTAACTCTTTCAAATTTAAAGCTCCCTAGTTGAGAATCATTCTTTCAAATCAGACCCGAATAACCTGAAAACCAAAACCGACGATTCACACAAGTCAAAAAAAATCATACGGAGCTATTCACGCCCGTAAACTACCGAGCGAAGTGTAAATACTCAAAACGACCGGTCGGGTCGTTACATTCTCCGACCCATAATAAGTGATCATTTTACTTTTGGTACACTCATTAAGAAAATACGAACTGCTAGAGAGAAAAATCTGTATTTACTAAATTAATCTTAATTAATTGTTACTTTGGCACATCAGAATATGTAAATAAGGCCAAAATTAGAAAAATAAAATTAATTTCTTCTTGATTATATAGATGGACACTTATTTTGGACCAAAATAAAAAGGTAAAATGGTTGCTTATTGTGGAACGGAGGGAGTAATAAATAAACTAGCATCTCAAAATTTTATCTCATTCCACTTCGATGATTGTAAACCTCTAAAATCCTTTGGTGCAATCAAAGTAAAATTATACTACCTTCGGTCCACAATCAATGACGTTTTGATCTTTGGCACACCCTTAAAAAAATACTAACTCCTAGAAAAAAAAAAAATCTTTTGACTGAATTATCCCTAATTAAAATTTGTATATTACTCCCTCCGGTCCATTTTAATTAATTTTTTGGCCTCTTTTTTGTGGTCCGCAATATTTAATTTTTTTCAGATTACAAGAAGGAATTAACTTCTTTTTTTCAAAGTTGCTCTTGGATTAAACAGCCTAGGAGTATTTGCTATATTTCAAATAAAAAAATTAAGTTTAATATGGTCAATTTTATTATTAATAATACTAAAAGGCGAATTCCTTAATATGTGTATAAATAACCAAAAAATTAATTAAAGTGGATCGGAGGGAGTATTAACTTGACATATTGAGATATGTAAATAAGGACAAATTTGAAGGGAGAATTACATAATAATACACTCCATAAGTTAATCTTGCAACCGGATGACCCAAATTTAAGTTTGCAAATATGTAGCCCAATATTAGTTGGCTCAGATTCGAAAATAACCTTCATGCCCTTTTTTATTCTGACGCAATGTTTTTATGGTTTTTCATTCTCTTTCTTACCCCAAGTTTATACATTCCTATTCCAGCTATAAAAATATAAAAAACATACCTAAAATCTCTTATTCTCCAGGTCATATATAGATGAATTTGCTCCAAAGTTTCTGATTTGGCAAAAAAATCAACAAGGAATGAAAATTTTGAAAGTTCACGATCTAGCAGAGAAATCAACGAAAAAATTAACTTTATACATAAATTATTCGAAAAAAGTAAGAAAAATATAAAAAAATTATTTTCAGTTTTAACTGCAGCTGTACAGTACGTGTATAATGATGTATAGTTTTGTATAAACTTGTATATGAAATGTTGAATAATATATACCGGTATTTCGCTGGCATAGAAAAGCAAAATCAGTATTAATAGAAAACATAGAGAATGCGAAGTAAAAGCAAAAAAGAAAAATCTAAACAAAAAGTAACCAAAACAAAAGCAAAAAGGAAATGCGGCAAAACAAATACAAAAAACATGCAACAAAACTAAAATTACTCCAGTGAAAGAGAAACTTACTTCAAAAGAAAGATCAATATTGATAACAATATTTTAACATCCAATATACAATATTATACAACATTATACCCTTATTATAATTTTGTATAATGCTATATAATATTGTATAATGATGTATAACGGTGTATATAAAATTGAATTTTATCTTCAACTGGTATGGTTCCCAAAACCAACGTTAATCAAACACAATTAACCCAACATTCAAAATTCATATCATTACAAGCTTTTACAATAATTTTTAACTTAACCCAATCACTTTAGAGTTAGATTTTCCAAATCTGAGTTGAACTTAGAGCTTCAAAGCTCCTTCAATGGAGTTTTTAATATGAATGCAACAAAACTTCAATTTTAAATTTGGACATCCATCAATCAAGATTCAAATATTTGAGATCTATAAATATTTAGGAAGATTAAGCAACTTAGTAGAGAAAATACTTTAAATCAAGTTTGATTTATATAAATATTCAGATCTATGTGAGTGAGAGAAGAGAAGGAAAGGAGAAAACAAAGAGAAGCGGGTGGAGAGTATAGAGTGTGCTGGGAATGGAGAAAAAAGAAAATAAAGAAACCCTATAAGTGTGTCTTTAATAGTGGATACAGGCTGAAAATTTTCTTTCCGATTACGTACAACCTGGGCTATATCAAGTAAATGCTTCAAACGTGGGCCATTTTTGATGAGTTGTTGGGCCAAGTGACAAGGAGCGTAATTTTGCTAAATTTGAAAAATTAAAGTTAATTCATTCTTGATTATGTAAAAATGACACTTATTTTGATCCAAAATAAAAAGACCAAAAGGTCGCTTATTATGGACCGGAGGGAGTATAATTGGAAAATATGAAGTACTTTTTGCAATATTAATAGTCTGTTTGGCCAAACTTCTTTTAGACCGAAAGTAATTATTTGGTCAAAAATACTTTTTCCAAAGTTAAGGTGTTTGACCAAGCTTTTAAAAGGAAAAATGTACTTTTGACTAGAAGCAAAGTAGTTTTTTGAGAAGTTAAAAAAAGTCGCTTCTCCCCAAAAGAATTATTTTTAAAATCACTTTTAAAAAAAACTATACTTAGAAATATTTTTTAAAAGGTGTTCAACAGTAATTGCTGCTCAAAGTATTTTTCAAATTAATTAGCCAAATACAAATTATTTCTTATCAAAAGGACTTTCTTAAAAAGAATTTTAAAAAAATACTTTTCAAGAAGTTTGGCCAAACAAGTTATAAGTTAGGTTTCTTTTTCGTATATATACGAAATTTTAAACTTATTTACCTGATTTATTTAAGTTTTCCTATTTATAGCAAGTAACTAAAAAATTTTACAAACTATATACAAAATATGGTAAAAATCTACAATTTATCTACAACTTAAATATATTTTTTTTATGCAGAATCCTGTCTAAAATTACAATTTACCTATACCTTATATGCAACTATGTTAATTGTCAATATTTTGTATGTCGTTTCTACATCCGAAATACAAAATATACACAAATTATTTATGTCTTTTTCTTCGAGTTTCAATATGAAATTCTAACCAATCCACCTCGAATCTTCACCAAATTCTCTCGAAATTGAGATATAAAGCCCAAGGATATTCCCAATCATTTGCAGCAACGCCTAATCCAAACAAATAATAATTTCACAAAATTCGATTTTCGAATTCAAATTTTTAAACCTTTTTAATGGTTGTCAATAAAATTTCACGATACAATTACGTTCTGACTCTATAATTTTTTAAAAGGAAACTTTTGTCTACAAGCAAACAGATTGTCAGTGTCATTCAAATAGTTTTCCTTTGAATTGTCATTAATCGCCTAATTGGATGACCATTGCTTATAGAAGAAAACCTTAAATGTTGAGGGGCAGGGAGTATGGCTTAGATTTTGTACGTAGCAAGCTTCTAGGTTGGTATTAATGGGCCACATAGCTTAAGCTTCTAAGTTGGATGAGGAAGAAGATAGAGAGAAAATAGAAAAGATTAAATTCTAAGATATTATTTTGTATATAATTGGTAAATTATATATCAAAACTTGTAAGTTAAGACTTCAATATCGAGGGAAATAAGTTTCAAAAGTATATGAAAAAATGTCGTTAGGTTTGGAGAGTATATTGTTTCAAATTGGGCTACTGTCATTGTAGGTCCACATAATATGGGCCTATTTAAATGATAGACTGGGCTCGGGATTTTGTGGCATCAGCTTTCCAGTTCTGCGCTCGTTTTGCATCCAGCTTTATGTTTGTTTCCTATTAAATGACTCGTTTGCAAAAACCTTTCCTTTTAACTTTCACGTATATTTGTATTTGGTGTATTGCGTTAAGATTCTATGTAAAAGTATAATATGTCCGACCAGATTAACCTGCGCAAAAGAAACTACTTCGCCCGAGTCGATTTAAAATTCAGAGTCAATAAGTACAGAATAAATTTTATTTTATTTTATGTATATATTTTAAATTTATTTCTTCATATTTATACATAGTAACGTGTTAAAGTTAAATTTATAGAACCCACCCTTTATTATCGACTAAATCCGAGTACATATTTCGGATCATATAACTTTATAATAAGTATTCTACTATTATCCGAGCGTTACATCTTTGTAGGATTAAAAATATGTAAATTTTTAAGAGATGAGCTATCCAAACACTTATTACAGCGTTTGAATAACACATGATTAAAGTTGAAGTCCAAAAAGAGTATTTGAAAATTGTAATATTTTATAATTTCTTAAATCCATTCATAGCAGTTTATGTAGATCCCGGGACCATTGTATAATAATTCTACAATTTCTTGAATCCCGTTTAAACAGTTCTATGTAGATCATTTTATTAATTTCCATTAAACAGGATTAGATTAGTTAACGACTTATCTATTTGTCAAAACTCGACTCTAAAAAGTCAAGCTAAGAAAAAGAGAGGAAATGACCTAAAGCTACCTTTGAATCTATACTAATCTCCTATAATTGCCAACATTATCTGATGAGTAGATGATGTGGACTGTATATTCTGTTGATGACATAAAAATAATCGTATCCCAAAGCAATTAAAAAATCCTTAAGATTTCCTATTTTATGAAATATAAATACATAATAAGCTGAACTTCTAACCAAACATAGAAACCTCATATAGTTATCTCCCCTCTCAACTTTGAAGTGTAAAGGGAAAAAAACAAAGTTTCAGGTCACCATCTTTTTCTTCAGTATATGCAACTCAACATGAGAAGCAACAGCAAAGAGAAAGAAATAGTGATTGGTATTTCTGATCTGGAAGAAGATAAGCTGTCCCAAATGGTCAGAGATTTTATAGAATTGGATCATTGTGAAACTTTACAAGTTGATGAACTTGTTGATCATAATCCTACTACTTATCTTTCCTTACAGGTACTATTTCCTTATTATCAATTTTAAGTCTTCTTTTCCAACTTTTCTATTGTTGACTTCTTCTCTTCATCTTTATCCCAAATTTATTTTTTTCTTTCTTTTCTGGGTTTTATTGGTAGGATATTCTTGAGAATGTTACAGATGCTGAAACAGAGATTCTTGGGAAAATCTTGTTTTACTGGAGAAACATGGTTAATAATAATATGAAGCCTAAAGAGTTAAGACAATGGATTGTCGATAGATTAAGAATGGATCATTATGAAGCTTCACTTTGTAAAACTTCTTGGATCACCACTTTTGGTCGTCCTTCAGGTATATGTTTACTCGTCAAATTGTAAATATTTTTTTCAAGTAAAATTTATGTCCACACGCGATTTGAACTTTAACTTATTTTTTTTCAATTTTAACTTCAAATACTTCTTTTTTGCAACTTTAGCCACATATATATTGTCCAAAGTCCAAACGCCTAGTTATGTAACCCCTTTTCTTTTTTGCTGATTTTTGTTTTTTGGCTTTGTGGGTGTTGAAGCATTTACATTTACAGGTGATTATGAATACATAGATGTGATGATGAAGGAAAGCAATGGATCAGTGAGACTAATAGTGGATATAGATTTTAGGTCTCAGTTTGAGTTGGCTAGGCCTACACAAGCCTACCAAGATCTTTCAAATTCTCTTCCTTCAATATTTGTTGGTAATGAGGAGAAACTCAATGACATTATATCTTTGCTTTGTGCTGCTGCCAAACAGTCCCTTAAGGAGAAAGGTCTTCATGTTCCTCCTTGGAGAAAAGCTAGCTATATGCACTCCAAATGGCTCTCTCATAATTGCAAGAAAATCGCTTTGTTTGCACCACTCTGCATATGATTTAAGGTCTAAATATTTAGAAAGAGACTAATGGTAGAAATTAAGTTTTTCTTTTCTTTTTTCTTCTTTATGTTACGTACTATATAGTTTATATTTTGTATATTGTCAAAAGTGTATTTTGCTCCTGGCTTGTTATGAGCATTAGAAGTGCTTGGAGAGTTTTGTTGATGCACTAATTATAATCTAATTATTAATGGTCTTTTGATTTTATGTTTGGTATATCAATTTTTTTCGTCATGAGTATATAATTCTATATTGATTTTGTTCCTCTTTTCTAACAAAATTTCGGTAAGCAAATACATTTTTTTAATTGTAATTTTTGTTAGGTGTGTGTTAGATTTTTTTTTAATCATGTTTGGTTATTGTGTTCCCGGAGAAAGGACAACATATTTATTATTATTGTTTTTATCTTTTACGAAAAGAAAAATATAATTCTTTTATATTTTGCTAGTCCTTTTCTCTTGTAGAAAAAAGTTTTGAACTTTTATAAATCGAAAATCTTTCTTTCTCATTTAGTGACATGCATTCATAATGTAGCCAAAAGGGGTTTGACAGTCTTGTTTAGGGGAAGAATTTGTGAGACAAGTATTATCCTGTCACTTGTGTTTGATTCTTTGTAAGATTGTTCTCTCGATATATATAGTGGATTGTTCATTTCTGTCAGCTGATGTAAGTTAATTGACCGAACAACGTTAAATGTTTGTGCCTCTTTTGGTATATTTCTCTTTTGTTGTTTGATTTATCGTGATTCAATGTTTGTTTTAATATCTTCCGTATAACACCTAATTATTTCGATCATAATATTTTTTTTTAAATATTGAACTAGGATTAATTGAACTGATAAATAAGAATTCTTTCTAATAGTAAGCCTAATTGGACTACTTAACATTTTACATATTTAATGACGACATTTATACTATCAAAGGAAAGTCTTAAACTATCATGATTCAAGATTGAGAATTGAATTAGATCTTTGAGGGAATATTTCTAATGTATAATTTTCGGACCTCAATTTTGCGTAAGCATTTAATATTTTATTTAGGCTTTCAGTTGAGCAGGACAAAAACAAAATATGTAGAGCGTAAGTTCAATATTGGAACGCATAAACCAGAAGTGGATGCGAAGCTTGATACCCAAGTTATCCTCACGAGAGATAGTTTTAAATATATATCTTGGGTCAATTATACAGAGTAAAGGGTGATTGACGAGGATGTCACACACCGTATAGGAGCAGGGTGGTTGAAATAGAGGCTTGCTTCTGGTATTTTGTATGACAGGAATGTGTCACCTAGACTTAAGGGCAAATTCTACAAAACAATAGTTAGACCGGTCATGTTGTATGGAGCCGAGTGTTGGCCAGTCAGGAAATCCATGTCCAGAAGATGAAAGTAGCAGAAATGAAAATGTTGCGATAGATGTATGAGCATACTAGAAAATATAAGATTAGGAATGAATATATTAGGGACAAAGTGGGTGTGGCCCCTGTGGAAGAGAAGTCGAGGGAATCGAGGCTGAGATGGTTTGGCCATGTGAAAAGTGGAGACGTTGATGTCCCGGTTAGGAGGTGCGGGAGGTTGCCAGTGATGAATCAGAGGAAGGGTAGAGGGAGACCTAAGAAGAACTGGGGTGAGGTGATTAGGCAGGACATGGCTCTGTTCCAGCTTACCGAGGACATGACCCTCGATAGAAAGGTGTGGATGTTTAAAATTAGGGCGGTGAGTTGATAGACTGTCTAGAGTTTGCCTTGTCTTACTAGTAGTAGTTGTACTAGTCGGGTACCTTCATATTCCTACTCCCTTGTTTATATACGGTATGTCAGTATTAGCAGTGAGATTGACACTATTCTTGCTGTTTCATTTTCTTGGATCTCTGTCATTATTCGTTGTATTATTTGCTTACACTGTCTTATTACATTGTTGTTGCTAATTTTTTTCTATTGCTCCATTCTTTTTAAGTTCTTGAGCCGAGGGTCTTTCGAAAACAACGTCTCTACCTTCATAGATAGGGTTAAGGTCTGCGTACATACTACCCTCCTCAGACCCTACTTATGAAATTCCACTGGCTTGTTGTTGTTTACTATTTTATTTCCGACACCTCCTTTTTCTCTATTATTTTGTCGTCCTTGTTATAGGTGGACACCAAATAATACTAGCTTTGAGCCTCAGATCGAGAATGCCTTTGGCTTAGGGATATTGGCATATTGCTTATACACTTTGTACTAAGGAAATTATATTACTAGCTAGCTTAGATCGATAATGCCTTTCGTGGAACTTCACTTCTTATTAGCCAGTAGGATAATTTTCTCATACCATATAAAAATTTTCCACTGAATGGGAATCCGGATGATTTGTACTTTTCCTGAAAATATGGAAATAAATAATATTTAATTATTAATAACACTAATTAATTAATGCGTTCACCAATATTACAAAGGATAAGAGAGAGGGAAAGAAAGGATTACTTGGCTTACAAGTCATAATTAAACAATAAGATAAAGAAAAGATTCCCAATCTATAAAGCCATTTTGTCCAATTTCAACACTTGTAATTAATGTGTAAGTTAGGGTTAGCGATTGTCCCGTTTGAGATTCAAGCATATTAATAAAAGCACTCCATCTGTCTCAAATTATTAGTTATGATTTCTCAAAATAATTATCTCAAATTATTTATTATTTTAAAAGTTCAGAAGTAAATTAATTATTTTTTTCAACTCTATCCTTAATATTAATTGTTCTTGAATACTACAAATACATTAATTATAAGTAACTATTAAATGACGAAAAATTATATCTTAACACAAATAAAAGTAAAATAGTAAAAATTCTTTTTTATTTCATATTTTTAAAGATATGTGTAAAAGAGAAACATGCCAAATATTAGACCGAGGGAGTAACATCTAACAAACCCCCAATTCAAAAAAGAAAAAAAATTGTTAACTCCACGAAGCAATTGAGATGACGACTTCCCTTTTCTTCTTCTTCTTTTCCAATGTCTAAACTAAACATAAACTTTATCTCTTTTGTCATTATGGTAATTTCTACAAATGTTATTTCCCCTCATGACTCACTTAGTTATAATACTTTACTCCAGAGTTTAATTCCCTACCCTCTTCGGTCTACTTTAAATGATTTTTTGATTTTTTTGTGGTCTACAATATTTAATTTTTTCAGATATAAAAAATGAACTAACATTTTTCTCAAAATTGCCCTTGGAGTAAAGAGCCTAAAAATATTTATTGTATTTTCAAGGAACAAATTAAGAATAATATGTTCAATTTTATTATTAATTAATGCTAAAAAGTAAATTCCTTTATATGTGTGAAAACAACCAAAAAAATCAATTAAAGTAAACCGGAGGGAGTATATGTTAGCAATGTAAAAAAGTTTGCATTACTATCAAATTATCTTTATCCATTATATCTGATAATTTGCCTTTTTTAAACTATAAAATTAACATTTTAGAAATAGTTATATATAGATAATTTTTGGATGACTAGATAATACTATAAAAATTTATATACTTTATTGATTAATTTAAACACATTTCATTTACATGGAAAGGGAATCAATCTATTCAACTAGCACCACCAAGAAACAGGAGAATTTGTCAAAAGTCTCTAAATTTAATTATATAGAACATTTTTTATAGCTTGATATTTCAGAGAACTCCCAGATAAGACAAAACTGATCATATTTGAACTGGTAAGAATGTAATTACATAATTCGGAAATGGCATTGACAATTTTCTCCTTCAATTATTCACTGATCTTAATTCTAGTATGACGAATTCTTTTCTGCTTGGTGAGTAAATTATAACTATCTAAAACGCGTTCAGCCCCATTTTTCAGTAAATAATATTTTTAAATTTTGAACTTCAATACTTTAGATGTAAAGTACGATATGAGTTTTTTTAAATCAAATTAATTACTTTTCATCCATCATTTCAGTACTTATTCACTATCACCACTTTTAATATACATGTTAGTTAATATTTTAATTAAATTACATATCCAATCAAATATTATCATATAGAAATGTATAGATGAAATAGATGAGGTTAATGTTTAATGATTATACCATTACAATTATATAACTCTATGACTGAATAAAAAAAATAGAATTAAAGTATTGGTTAGACGAATGAAAGGAGAAAGCTAGAGTGCTATGAGATAATTAGTACGTAGTACTGGAGCAAGGAAAAGAATTTTTTTTTTCTTTTCTCAAAGGTCCATCGTATTGATGGTGGAGTTAGGCATGACTCCCACCTGTATATATCAAAAATAATAATTATACGGAGGAGGACATAAACATTTTCCTCATAAATATAGTATAGATTGGTATGCAGCAATCTAGTGTAGAGATGTTCAAAAGAGATCAATCTAGGAATGGAACACTCTTCCTTACCGTTTGATATTAAATGTAAATAGGTACATATGACCCCACGTATTGATCTATAATGTAATAGCATCATTAATAGTGAAGTGATTTCTTCTTGGTCTGAATCTGAAATTTGGAAGGCCCTCTTGGTCTAACTTCAAACTAGCTCTAACCTTACTGGGAAGAGAAACAACTTCTGTGAAGATATCTTGCGTCATGGTGTTCTCACCCATATTTGCTAGCTGATTAGCAATGACATTTCCTTCTCTAAAAATATGAACAAAGAAAACTCTCTATTTTTTGCTATATCCCAGATTTGTTCAACCAAATGAAAGACTTGCCTCAATGGTTTCATCTTCTTATCGATCATATTGACAATCGCCAATGAGTCTGATTCCACTATCACTTTTAAATGACTACTAGTACAACATAAATTGATCTATTGTAAAACTGCCTTAGTTTCAGCTATGTTATTACTACCCAGGCCATAGAAGTCAGCAAATGCAATCACTAGATTACCAAGGTGATCTCTAAGGACACCACCCCCTCCTGCTGCCCCAGGATTCCCTTTACTACACCCATCGATATTCAACTTCATCCAACCTCTCTCAGGCTTCTTCCACTTTACTGATTTGGAGGGCCAAAATGGCTAATAAAATGCAAGGATGGCAGGGTAGACTTTTATCATATGGGGGTAAGGTTGTGTTGATCAAATCAGTGTTACAAACTCTACCACTTCACTTGCTATCTGTGGTTCACCCTCCCAAAACTGTTCTAAAGCAAATTGAAAAGGTTTTGGCCAACTTCTTTTGGGGTAAGGAAGATAATAGGCACAAGAGGCATTGAAAAGCTTGGAAAGAGTTGTGTTTTTCAATGTGTGAAGGAGGAGCATGATTCAGATCTCTCGAAGATATTTGTGACATATTCTCTGCCAAAATTTGGTGGAACTTTAGAACACAAAATACATTGTTGAAATTTTTTTTGGAGGCTAAATATTATAAAAGAGCCCACCTTGTGGCTAAAAAATGGGCCAATGGCCAATCTCATATGTGGAAGAGGATGATGGAGATAAAAAAAGTTATTGAATCTTGTATTCTGTGAAACATTGGTACAAGAATGGTGGCATTTTGGTGGGACAATTGGATTGGGTTGGGGAGTCTAGCCAATATGTGTCTAGTTGTTAGAGCATCAAAGAACATTAAGGTGCATGAGTTCATCCAGGGAGGAGCATGGAATTATGAGAAGGTGCTAGAGGTTCTGCCTATCGGTATAATCAATTCAGTGATTGGAATTCAAATACATGAAGATAAGGACGATAAACCTATCTGGACTCCAGAAAACTCGGATGTTTCACTTGTAAATCTGCGTGGCAAGCAAATAGGAAGAGGAAGACTGAGACTCTTACTAGTAAAAAGACTTGGCATAAGAACATTCCGTTTAAGATTTCATTTTTTATGATGAGATTATTGCAGTCAAGAATCCCAATAGATGATGCAGTAAAGAAGTGTGGTTATATGTTTCCTTGTAAGTGTTGTTGTTGTAATAAAAATAAGGAAGAAACCATCACACACTTATTTAGTTATAGTCAAATTGTTAGGCAGGTATGACTTATTTCGGCAAAGCTTGTGGCATTAGCCTTACACTTGGGTAGTTAAGACAAATTGTCATGAGGTGGTGGTTAAGCAAGGCTAGAAATGAGGTTCAATCTCTGCTATTCCAATGTTTACCTTCATTGATATTCTGGGAGTTATGGAAGGATAGATGTGCAGCTAAATTTGAAAATAAGCACATGTCTGGCTAGCACGTTATTCAACAGGCGACTAACTGGTGTACTATGATTCTTAGTACTCACACTACTAGAAATTCGACAAAAACCGATCAAGGTCGACCGACCAACTTTGGTCGGTCAAATAACCGGCCAAAAAACCGGCCAAAGTTGGTCGGTTTTTCAAAATATTTTATTTTTTAATTTTGTTTTACGAAAACGACCAACTTTGGTCTGTTTTCTTTGGCGCAAAAATACGAGAAACTATTTTTGAGTCCCGTGAAATTTATTTTTCAAGAAACCGACCAACTTTGGTCAGTTTTTCAATTAAAATAAATAAAAATTAAAAAAATGCCCAAAATTGGTCAGTTAATTCGGCCGGTCATTTTAAAAAACCGACCAACTTTGGTCGGTAATTTTATTTTTTTAATAAAATCGACCAACTTTGGTCGGTTATTTTCGTGCGAAAATACAACTAAAGAGTATAAATCAAATAAAAGACAGTCTTAAAATATAATGCACCAATGTGGTAATATTGTATCCTGCCACAGTACAGAACCCGGTTCGATTTTCAGATGGTGAATCTTTTGATTACATAATTAAAAAACCGGCCAACTTTGATCGGTTTTTTTGTAATATTTTGTTTTTAAATTTAATTGACCTACCAATGTTGGTCGGTATGCCTTTCCGACCATCAAAATACCGTCCACATATAAATGGTCGCATTTTGGTCGGTAATTGGCCAAAACCGACCAACTTTGGTCGGTTTTTTTGGTCGGTGTTTAGGGGATTTCTTGTAGTGTCAATTTCCTAGTTTCCGACTTCCTAAACTATGGTTTGATAAATGCAAGAGTATTGAGAGGGCTCAAGGGACTAATGATCTTTTTATCCTTAAGCGCATTGAGTGTCAAATCTCACCTCTGCAGTCCTCCTGCCGAAAATCAATATTTTTCTTCGAAGCATATATCATGATTTGATAGTTTTTTTTTTCAAATTAAAAATTAAGTTTTATTTACTAATAAAACATATTGTTTACCCGAAAAACGGATAGAGTTGAATTTGTACGTAGTTCTAAGGATATGTGGTGCAACTTAATACAAATCGTAAGGATAAATAGAAATATCAAGTATGGATTACAAAGAATGCAAAATAGATAAGGTTGAAAAGAAGATGAATTTTAGGACTAAACAAGTGGAATCAATTTTAGAAGCTTTAAAGAACAACTCTTCACTATAAGAGAATATGACGCTCGAATTATAATGTAAGCAAAAAACTTGCCCCTACAGAAATGATAACCATCCCCTTTATAGTAGAGGTATCTTACTTTAGATATAATTAAAAATATATAGTGGGAGACCCATAATAAATCAGTTTTTTCATAATTTCTGCCAAGATTCTCTTCTTTAGTAGAATTGCAACGACTCTTGTCTATGAGCTTGATATTGACTCGAGTTTTCGGTCTTGACTCGAGCTCTCAATCTTGGCTTGAGCTCGATTCTGACTCGGACCCTTGAATTGATTTGGGGTCAATGTTGGTCGGTCTCTGGATTACAAGCCCGATAACTTTACTTTGTATCATAGTTCGATTTGGATTCCTGCTTGATAATGATATCAAGCTCGACATCGATCGGCCCCTCGGACTCGAAACTTGTTTGTGCCATCTTCGGAACCCGTCTCGAAGTCTCGCTTCGATCGATTATATTTCAAACTCGATCAATTATACGAAGGCCGAAATCTATTTCGACCATATATAGATAGTCCCCTCGTTTCTCAAGAAGAATGTGGTGAGAAACGATATGATTTTTCAACGGCTCGATCGGAGTATAAGCTGACATTTACATTGGGCTCGACCATGACGCACGTGATAGCTGTCCTGTCGATTTAGTCTTTCAAGGTATTTAATGCATGTCAGACGGTGGTCGGCCACCACTGATATTGAACCGCCATTGCCTTAACCTATAAATAACCATTCATTTTATCATTTATCACTTTTACATCTTTAGTCTTCCAAATTTCCCAATTTATTTTTGATATTCTCTGAGTTTATTCACAAATCAGTGATTCCTCTTTGCAAAATTCTTCTTCCAAATTACCAAATCTTCATCACCTTCTTTAAATCCAAAATGGTGAAGACATCCAAAATTGTCCCCCAAAAAGAAAAAGCTTCTTCTTCCCAATCCGCCGCTGATAAAACACCGGTGGATCCTCGTTCTTAGGAGTGCGTTCCGATGGCGTGTGTTCTTACCTCCGATTTCAAACTCAATAAAAGTTTGCCGGTTCCTGGATGATGTGAGATTGTATCGAGATATATTTGTTCGATAACTCGGGAGCACATCGAGCGGATAAAAAAAGATTATAACTGGGAGAACAAAGAGATGGTAGTGCCGTCTCCCGAAGAGGATATAGCTACTCACGTGAGAGGGTTTTTAAGCGTGTATACTTACCCTTTTACGTTAGGTCCCCTCGACCCTGTTATCATAGATTTTTGTCGTAAATACCTAATAACCCTAGGCCAGATACATCCTTTCTTTTGGTGGATCATTATTTTGATCCGATATTTTGTGAGTAAAATCGAGGGGATGCCTTTCACCCTCGATCATCTTGTTCGATTATACCGTCCTCGCCTTTTTCGAGGATGGTTAATAAGACTCCAACATCGAGTTACCAAGGCTTTGTTCTCGAGTATATATGAGGATAAGGATCAAGGCTGGATGAGCCGGTTCATTCGAGTGAGGACTTTGGAACTGATCCCCACCGAAAAGATTCCTTTTCCCGAGGAATAAAACATGAAGCGTGAGTGTAATTCTATTGTTATCTCCTATTATTTTGTTCTTTCATTTCTATTCTTACCAATATTCCCTTTTTTGTGATGCAGCGATTCCCTGGATGCCCAACACAATGCCCGATCTCAAGAACTGGGTACGTGATCTGGTTTCGACTTCCTCATATGCCGAGCGGTCATGGAGCGACTTGTCAAAAGGCCGATGGGAGGCCAAAAATCACGGTGAGCACCTCTCTTGTATCTTTTGTAATCCGAATAAGATGTTTTTCACATACTTCGATAATATTTTTCGTA
Source organism: Nicotiana otophora (assembly GCA_000715115.1). Classification (NCBI taxonomy): domain Eukaryota; kingdom Viridiplantae; phylum Streptophyta; class Magnoliopsida; order Solanales; family Solanaceae; genus Nicotiana; species Nicotiana otophora. Next base: position 27,717 of record AWOL01S0042389.1, on the reverse strand, counting down.
TGCAAGTGTGGGCAAGGATGCGGTTTTGAGGCCATCATCCGTCGAGGAAGAGGCTTCGGCTTCTATCCCAAAGCCTGTGAAAGATAATAAGAGAAAAAGAGCCCCCGTCCTTGAATATCAAAAACCAAAGAAGACGACGGCTCGTAAGCCAAACAAAAATGCCATTCCTTTGACCGTAGAATCAGTTCTGCATCTGAGGGATAAAGAAGAAGAAGTAGAGAATGATGGGTCTGCGCTGGCGACCCGAACAAAGAAGACCACCGACGTTCCACATGCGGCTGGATTGATGGTGGTTCATAAGGCTCAGCCTCGAACTGAGGATATATCGGATTCTGGTAGAGTCCCCGAGTTGCTGGAGATCGAAGATGTTTCCCATCGAAACCGACAGATGGGGGATATATCTGAAGGGACTCTTCTCGAATCTTTTCGAACAGAATAGAATGCCCCAGATGACTCATTTGGGGCAGTAGCAATCGAAGGCTCTCCCACCTTTCCTGCTTTTTTCGCAGGTGCGATTCGGGAAGCCCAAGCTTTGGGGTCCCTCGAATTAAATAGGCCACATGATGGAGAGGATCCTTTTCGTGACCTGTTTATCGGCATCGAAGATATTTTCGGTACAAGTGACGCATCAGATCTTTTTCACGGAGTGCAGCAGGCTTTGAATCAGGTAGGCCTTAAATCATATGGCGTTACCTTTAAGTTTGCTTTTTCTGACTTCGTTTCTTCTTTCTTTACAGGCCACGACAGTTCATCGAGAATCATGTTCTCGGTCCCGAACCAAGCTGCATCGATACGAGGATGAGCTTCAACGGGTTACGGAGGAGAGGAACTCCTTAAAAGTCCTTTTGGGCCAAAGGGGATAGGAAATAAAAGACCTCCAAGCTGATTTGGCCAGGGCTCACCAAGATCAGATCGATCTATCCGAGCACATAATAATGCTTTTAAAAGCCTTTGGGCTTAATACAGAATGATGGCTAATTTTTCGGTCTCACAGCTGTAGCAAAAAATCGAGATGATCGAAAAACTCCGTGAAGAAGTCGATATGACAAGAGTGGATTCTTTGAAGTGGAAAGAAGGAATGGACCGCTTCGCTACAGAGAAAGAAACTGCTCAAGCCCAATTGTCATCGGCCGAAAACCAACTTCACAAAATGAAGGAGAAAAACTCGGTCCAAGCAAGAAGAATAGAGGAGCTCGGGGCTCAGTTGGACTCTGTACTTGCCAGGGCTGAATCTGACGCCAAAAAGGCAAAGGCCAATACGGATGCATTCGTGGCCGTCTATCGGGCCGATGCTGAAGCTGCCCAGGTCCAAGTAAAAGAGGCAGCCGAGACCGCTAATACTCGAGCACATTGGGTCGCTGAACTTTCTAAGTGACGATCTCGGAGGGAGACCCTCGAGGAGATCTATGCTCGAGGTTTCGACCTCGCTGAAGAGATAAAAAGGGCCAAAGAACTCGAAGCCGATGCTAAAGCCTTGGTTTTTGATGACGATAATGATGACAATGATGATGACGATGGGAGTAAGTGCGGATCCGAGAACGGGGAGGAGCCCGATAGAAAAGAGACCGCTCTTGGGGATAACCAGGAAGTTTAGTTCTTAATTTTTACATTGTAATCAATCATGTAAATAATTTTGTATATAACAATTTTCCCTTTTTTGCCGACTTGCTTCTGTTTTATTTCCTGTGTTGTGAAGATTTTATTCATGCCTTATGAATATTTTCACAAGGACTTAAGCAACTTAATCAAATTTGGACTTCATAGCCTCTATAACCGAGCGAACGCTTACTCAAACTTTAAAATAAGGTAGCTCGTATGCTTAGCAGTCGAGTTGAGTGAGTTTCCAAACATAGGCTTACTCAAACTTGAAGTGATGTAGCCAATAGGCTTAGTAGTCGAGTGAATGATTCGAACTCGAAATAATGTAGCCCGTAGGCGTAATGGTCGAGTGAGTGCTTGCTCGAACTCGAAATAAAAGTGGCTCGTAGTCTTAGTAGTTATGTGAATGTTTCGAACTCGAAGTAATGTATCCCATATGGGTAATGGTCGAGTGAGTGCTTGCTCGAACTCGTAATAAGAGTGTCCCGTAGGCTTAGCAGTCGAGTGAATGATTCGAACTCGAAGTAATGTAGCCCATAGGCGTAATGGTCGAGTGAGTGCTTGCTCGAACTCAAAATAAGAGTGGCCCGTAGTCTTAGTAGTCGAGTGAATGATTCGAACTCGAAATAATGTAGCCCATAGGCGTAATGGTCGAGTGAGTGCTTGCTCGAACTCGAAATAAAAGTAGCCCGTAGGCTTAGTAGTCGAGTGAATGATTCGAACTCGAAATAATGTAGCAGTCGGCTTAGTAGTCGAGTGAATGATTCGAACTCAAAATAATATATCTCGTAGTCGTAATGGTCGAGTGAGTGCTTGCTCGAACTCAGAATAAGAGTGGCCCGTAGGCTTAGCAGTCGAGTGAATGATTCGAACTCGAAGTAACTTAACCCATAAGCGTAATGGTCGAGTGAGTGCTTGCTCGAATTTAAAATAAGAGTGGCCCGTAGGCTTAATAGTTGAGTGAATGATTCAAACTCGAAATAATGTAGCCCATAGGCGTAATTGTTGAGTGAGTGCTTGCTCGAACTCGAAATAAAAGTAGCCCGTAGGCTTAGTGGTCGAGTGAATGGTTCAAACTCGAAATAATGTAGCCCATAGGTGTAATGGTCGAGTGAGTGCTTGCTCAGACTCGAAATAAAAGTAGCATGTAGGCTTAGTAGTCGAGTGAATGATTCGAACTCGAAATAATGTAGCCCGTAGGCGTAATAGCCGAGTGAGTGCTTGCTCGAACTCTAAATAAAAGTGGCCCGTAGGCTTAGTAGTCGAGTGAATGATTCGAACTCGAAGTAATGTAGCCCATAGGCGTAATGGTCGAGTGGGTGCTTGCTAGAACTAGAAATAAGAGTGGCCCGTTGGCTTAGTAGTCGAGTGAATGTTTCGAACTTGAAATAATGTAGCCCGTAGGCGTAATAGTCGAGTGAGTGCTTATTCGGACTCAGAGATTTATCTTAATTCTGTTTGCATAATAAATCTCACAATAGAGGAATTTTTCTTGGATATACGATATCGGTAAAGAGGAGAACTTTCTTTGCAAGTCATTATACATGCGTTCATGTTTTGCGTCAGGGCTTGGGACAACTACATGAGCATGGTTCGTTTTGACCATTTAGCTCTTACAACTTTTCCTATTGGAACCCCGTTGTTGCGAAATAACTTTCTTGCATCAGAACTTGATATATTTGAGGGCTAATGCCCCCTCCCCCCCCAGTATTCAAGGTCGATTATAAAGAGGCCTTGGATACTGTCGAATTGTTTCCAAGTACAACACGATCATTGGTTGCCTCATTAAAAACCTTGCCGAAAAACCCATTTGGGATAAAATCGATCTAAGGAAAAAAGAGTGCAATACGTGCTTTCAGACCTAAGGCTTCGTATTGAAGGATCCATCTTAGCTCCTGATCGGACTTCTGCAGTGGTTATTTTTGAAATGTAAACGAATATGAGAGGGTCGTACCTTAGCAGTAGTATCGTTTTAGATGCGACACATTTCAATTGCTTGATAGTTGTTTGCCGTTTATAATGTCGTGCTTCTATGATCCCTTTCCGATGTTTTTGAGAACCTGATATGGTCCTTCCCAGTTCGATCTTAGTTTTCCTTCATTTGGATTTCGGGTATTGAAGGTGACTTTCCTTAGAACTAAGTCCCCGGGTTTAAAATGGCGGAGCTTGGTTTTTCGATTATAGTATCTTTTGATTCGTTGATTTTGGGCGGCCAATTGGACGAGAGCAGCTTCTCGTTTTTCGTCCGATAATTTGAGGCTAGTGTTCATAGCCTCGTTATTTGATTTTTCGGTCGTATATCGAAATCTGGCACTGGGTTCGCCGACTTCGACTGGTATCAAGGCTTCGGAGCCATATACTAAGGAGAACGGGGTTACCCCCGTACTAGATTTTGATATTGTTCGATATGCCCAAAGGACTTCAGGTAGGATTTCTCTCCATTTTCCTTTAGCGTCGTTCAACCTCTTCTTTAGGTTTTGAATGTTAGTTTTGTTCGTTGATTCAGCCTATCCGTTCCCACTTGGGTGATACGGTGTTGATAATATCCTTCTTATTTTGTGGTCTTCGAAAAATTTCGTCACTTTGCTACCGATAAATTGTTTCCTATTGTCACACACTATTTCGGCGGGTATCCCGAATCGACATACGATATGATCCCAGATAAAGTCTATTACCTCTTTCTCTCTTACTTTCTCGAACGCCTGTGCTTCAACCCATTTAGAGAAATAGTCAGTCATAAATAAAATAAATTTAGCTTTACATGGGGTCGATGGCAGAGGGCCGACGATATCCATTCCCCATTTCATGAATGGCTATGGGGACAAGACTGAGTGAAGTTGCTCTCCGGGTTGATGGATCATTAGTGCAAACCTTTGACATTTGTCACATTTTTGAACAAACTCTTTTGTATCTTTGCCCATATCGATCCAATAATACCCCGCCCTGATTATTTTCGGACTAATGGATTAGCACCGGAGTGATTCCCACAAGTGCCCTCGTGCACCTCACGTAGGATGTAATCAGTATCTCCCGGACCTAAGCATACTGCCAATGGTCCATCGAATGTCCTTTGATATAGTGTTCCATCTGAAGCTAACGTGAATCGAGCAGCTTTGGTTGGTAGGGCCCTTGAATCTTTAGGGTCCGATGGGAGCTTTCTATTCTTTAAGTATTCAATATACTTATTTCTCCAATCCCAGGTTAAGCTCATAGAATTTATTTCGGCATGACCTTTTTCGATCACAGATCTCGAGAGTTGAAAGACAGTCCCCGAGCTCAACTCACCTTCCTCGACCGATGATCCCAAATTCGCAAGTGCATCAGTCTCACTGTTTTGCTATCGTGGAACATGCTGTAAAGTCCATTGTTTGAAATGGTGTAAAGCGATATGTAGTTTGTCCAAATACTNTCTATCTTCTCGAACTTCGAAGGTTTTATTTACTTAATTTACCACCAGCAAAGAGTCATACTTGGCTTCAATGACTTCTGCTCCCAGGCTTTTAGCTAGCTCGAGACCTGCAATCATGGCCTCATACTCGGCCTCGTTGTTAGTCAACCTGGTAGTTTTGATAGATTGCCTAATAGTGTTACCCGTGGGTGGCTTTAAAACTATGCCTAGCCTGGACCCCTTCACATTCGAAGCCCCGTCCGTAAAAAGGGTCCATACCCTCGATGACGTACCCGATTTCAATAAGAGTTCTTTTTTGACTTCGGGTACGAGGGTTGGCATGAAATCGGCCACGAAGTCTGCTAAAATTTGAGACTTGACGACCGCACGGGGTTGATATTCAATATTGTACCCACTGAGTTCGACAACCCATTTGGCCAATCGGCCTGATAGTTCGGGCTTGTGCAAAATATTACGAAGCAGGTAAGTGGTTAATACGCATATGGAGTGATATTGAAAGTACGGTCTTAACTTTCTAGAGGCGCTTATCAGTGCAAGTGCCAATTTTTCTAGGTGCGGATATCTAGTTTCTGCTTCTCCTAAGGTCTGACTTATATAATAAACGGAAAATTGCGTACCTTGCTCTTCTCGAACTAGGACACCGCTTACTGTGATTTTCGATACTGCCAAGTATAAGCGAAGTTTTTTGTCTAGTTTTGGAGTATGAAGTAGTGGTGGGCTCAATAGATATCGTTTTAATTCTTTTAATGCATGTTGGCATTCTGGGGTCCAAGTGAAATCGTTCTTCTTTTTGAGTGGAGAGAAAAATTTGTGACTTCAATTTGACGATCTCGAAATGAATCGGCCTAACGTTGTAATTCGTCCCGTTAGCCTCTGTACGGCTTTCACGTTGTCCACGATGGTGATGTCTTCGATGGCCTTGGTTTTATCGGAGTTAATCTCGATTTTCCGATTTGACACCATGAACCCGAGGAACTTGCCTGAACCAACCCCGAAAGCACATTTCTCGGGGTTGAGCTTCATGTTATATTTCTTCAAAATCTCGAACGTTTCCTGTAAATGGGTCAAATGGTCCTCTGCGCACAGGGACTTAACTAGCACGTCATCAATATAAACTTCCATTGATTTATCTATTCGTTTTTCGAACATTTTATTTACTAGGCGTTGGTAAGTAGATCCTACATGTTTTAGCCCGAAGGGCATCACATTATAACAATATGTTCCATATTTGGTGACAAATGAAGTCTTTTCCTGGTCTTCCGGGTTCATCTAGATTTGATTATATCCGGAATAGGCATCGAGATAAGCAAGGATCTCATGGCCGGCCGTGGCATAGATCATGCGATCGATGTTGGGCAGCGGAAAGGAATCTTTGGGGCATGCTTTATTCAAATCCTTATAATCCACATACATTCTAAGTTTGTTCCCTTTTTTAGGAACTACAACTACATTGGCTAACCATTCGGGATATTTTACCTCCCGAATGGACCCTATCTTGAGAAGTTTGATTACCTCATCCTTTATGAATGTGGGCTTTACCTCAGACTGGGGTCTTCTCTTTTGCTTTACCGGTCTGAACCTAGGGTCCAAGCTTATCCGATGCATCGTTATGTCCGGTGGGATCCCTGTTATATCTAAATGGTACTAGGCAAAGCAATCAATGTTATCGATAAGAAATTGAATAAGTTTCTTTCTGAGTTCGGGGGTCAACCCTGTTCCCAGGTATACCTTACGTTCGGGCCAATGCTCGATTAGTGTGACTTGCTCCAATTCCTCAATCGTTGATTTGGCAACATCAGAATCATCGGGAATCGCGAAGGATCGATGGATCCTCTGATTATCATCTTTTTCGATCTTCCGGTTATCTGGTTGGGTCAAAGCCGATGTTCTGTGATTGCTATTTGGTATCTCATTCCCTTTCTGAGCTCGATCCCTTTACTGGCGAAGGCAAGGATATTGGTTTCGCTTCCTCGACGGCGAACATTTCTCTTGCGACTGGTTGTTCTCCGTACACTATTTTGACTCTTCTCGATGTTGGGAATTTAAGGACCTGGTGTAGGGTCGAAGGTACAGCTCTCATGTTGTGGATCCATGGACTTCCAAAAAGGGCGTTGTATCTCATGTAGCCTTCGATCACGTGGAACTTCGTTTCCTGGATGGTCCCATCCACGTTTATCGGTAGAATTATCTCTCCTTTGGTGGTTTCACATGCCATATTGAATCCGTTTAGAACCAGGGTTGCGGGTACGATCTGGTCCTGCAGGCCGAGTTGTTCTACTACCTTCAATCTGATGATGTTGGCCGAGCTACCTGGATCAATCAACACACGCTTAACTTTAGTTTTATTCATGAGTACGGATATTACCAGTGCATCGTTATGGGGTTGTATGACTCCTTCTGCATCTTCATCATTGAAAGACAAAGTTCCTATGAGTGTGTAATCTTGAGTTCGAGATCGTTTTTCTCTCACAATCGATGTCTTAGTGCGTTTAAGCACCGGTCCCTAAGGGGTATCGGCGCCGCCGATGATCATGTGAATGACGTGCTGTGGTTCTTCTTGTTGATTTTGCTTTCCGAAATCCCTGTTTTTAAAATGGTTCTTCGCCCTATTGCTTAAAAATTCTCGAAGGTGCCCTTTGTTGAATAAGCGGGCTACTTCCTCTCTTAGTTGCTTGCAATCTTCCGTTCTGTGGCCATGGGTGCCATGATATTCGCACATTTGATTGGGATTCCTCTGGGCAGGATCGGTCTGCATGGATCGAGGCCATTTAGTATATTTGATGCGTCTGATAGCCGACACGATGGCAGATGCATCAATGCTGAAGTTATATTCCGATAACTGAGGCACTTCCTTAGACCCGACAGGCCTATCGAACCTACTTATCTTCATCAGCCCCGGGGACCCTTGATCTCGATCACTTGTTTTGTTATTTTGCCCGGGGTTATGTTTTGATTCACTGATTCTGCTATTTTCGTTGTACGGTCGGTATCGATCCCCGATCGGACCTTGTTCTCGATTAATATCCCTTCGAACAGCGGGTTCAGACCCCAATTGATCATCTTCGACCCTAATTTTTCATTGGTACCGATTGTGCACGTCGGTCCACGTGATGGTTGGGTATTCAATCAGGTTATGCTTTAACCACCGTGAAGCCGTAGAACTTCGTTCGTTCAAACCTTGAGTGAAAGCCTGAACAGCCCAATCGTCTGTGACTGGTGGCAGATCCATTCGTTCCATTTGAAAACGAGATACGAACTCCCTCAGCATCTCGTTATCCTTTTGTCTTATCTTGAAGAGGTCCAATTTCCTTGTTGCGACTTTTATGGCACCGACATGTACATTCACAAAAGAATCTGCTAACATGGCGAATGAGTTGATGGAATTTGGTGGTAGGTTGTGATACCAAATCATTGCTCCATTCGAGAGGGTCTCTCCGAATATTTTTAACAACACAGATTCGATTTCATCGTCTTTTAAATCATTGCCCTTGATGGCACATGTGTAAGAAGTGACTTGCTCGTTGGGATCGGTCGTTCCGTTATATTTGGGAATTTCGAGCATACCGAATTCTTTGGGGATTGATTTTGGGGTTGCACTCGAGGGAAAAGGTTTTTGCACGAATTGTTGTGAATCCAACCCTTTTATCATTGGTGGAGCTCTACGGATCTGACTGACCTTAGAGTTATATGTTTCTACTTTTTTATCGTTGGCTTCGACTATCTTTGTGAGTTCCTCGAGCAATTTAGCAATTTCGGGAATAGTCCCCGATTCTTGCTCATTTGACTTCACTATGGCTGGCTCTGTTCTGTGGGTGATTTTTCGAGGCGGATTGGGCCCTGGCCTGCTTTGTAGCTGGGTTTGGCTCTGCAGCTGAGCTATTGCTAACTGTTGAGCTTGCAACATTTCGAAAATCATACGCAAGCTGACGCCGTTTTTCTCTACATTAGGGTATCTCGAGCTGCCACCATGAATGTTATTTTCGGGTTCAGAATGTAGGTTCGCCTCAATGGCCACATATGAATTGATATCTATCGGTGCTCCGATTCGAGCTCCAACGGCGTTGACAAGTGGTCTTTCGGTGCTGGGTGTCAAGTTATTGTTCTCATCTTGAAGACCGTCTTCATTGTCGATTGGTGTGGCCATTTAACTGGTAGTTAGTTGTCGCTAATTCGAAATCCAAGATATTTTTGGAAACAAGCGCAAAACACAACAGTGTGTTTTTGCAGATTCGTATTAAATAACCACTGTCATCCTTAGCCCCACGGTGGGCGCCAAACTGTTTATCCAAAAACGGATAGAGTTGAATTTGTACGTTGTTATAAGGATATGTGGTGCAACTTAATACAAATCGTAAGGATAAATAGAAATATCAAGTATGGATTATAAAGAATGCAAAATAGATAAGGTTGCAAAGAAGATGAATTTTAGGACTAAACAAGTGGAATCAATTTTACAAGCTTGAAAGAATAACTCTTCACTATAGGAGAATATGGCGCTCGAATAACAATGTAAGCAAAAAACTTGCCCCCTACAGAAATGATAATCATCCCTTTTATAGTAGAGGGATCTTACTTTAGATATAATTAAAAATACATAGTGGGAGACCCATAATAAATCAGCTTTTCCACAATTCCACCCAAGATTCTCTCCTCTAGTGGGATTGCAACGACTCTTGTCTATGAGCTCGATATTGACTCGAGTTTTCGGTTTTGACTCGAGCTCTCGATCTTGGCTTGAGCTCGATTCTGACTCGGACCCTTGAATTGATTCGGGGTCAATGCTGGTCGGTCTCTGGATCACAAGCCTGATAACTTTGCTTTGTATCATAGTTCGATTTGGATTCGGGCTTGATAATGATATCGAGCTCGATATTGATCGACCCCTCGGACTCGAAGGTTGTTTGTGCCATCTTCGGAACCCGTCTCGAAGTCTCGCTTCGATCGATTATGTTTCGAAGTCGATCAATCGTACGAATGTCGAAATCTATTTCGACCGTATACACATACTCCTATACGGTATATCGACGTAACGAGATAACCAAATTAAATAAGCTCCTTGCGACTCATAAGTTCTCCCGCATTTTCCATGGAAAATAATTATCTGCTGTTCCACTACATTCATAAATAACATGGATTACCTATATCTCAAAGCATTTGCAAATTAATTGATTTCTTACTAGTATTGTTTTAAATGTACCCTATGCTGTCATTTTGATAATAAGTAGAATCTAAATTTACTTCAAAAATTGATTAGATTAATAATATTCAATATTAAGAAGTGCCAGACGAAATACAGAGGGATGAAATACTTTAGATGAGGAATGTAAAGCAATAAAACTCCGTAAGATATGTGCATTGATAGTAATTTAAAACTATTTATACAATTAAGTCATTAATAAAGTAATTAAATAAAAATTTACGATAAACATCACAATAGAGAACGTGGTAAAGATAATAAAAGTACTCTAATAATACGTTACTACATGTTAAATTTATACTATATTAAAAGTGCAAAATATTTATATACTAAAAGTGTATATTAAATCGTACAATATGGGATGCTGGAAAAAGGAGTTGGGGCTTTGGCAAAGGGGTATTATCACTTTTAGTCCGTGTCAAAATCTATTTATATTTGATAGCCAAAAAAGTGTATAATTTTTATATATAACATTCAAAATATATGTATATACAAAAAAAAAAAAATTATATATTTTTTCGATTATTTGTTTTTATATATAGTGACGATAGAGTGTCATTTTTGTGATGGTTTTGACAAGGCAATCATTTCAGTTCACGCCTATGCTCACCAAATCCGTTCCCCACCCTAGACTTAAATCTTGGTTAAAGTCTGATAGGAGGCCGCTGTTCCCTATGTTTTCATTTATGTGATACAATATTTTTCCCTTTGTTTAAAAAGAATAAAATATTTTTATGTGTAAAATTAATTTAGCTTTTCTTTATTATTTTGTTCATATTATTTTTCGTGAGAAATTTTTATAATCACATAAATCTATGATAAATTTAAGATCACAATGTTTTATAGTCACACACAAATAATATATGTAACATATTTAAAATTTATATTCCATCTGTTTCATTTGATGTGAACCTATTTGATTGGACACGAAATTTAAGAAAAAAAATACTTTTTAACTTGTAGTGTAAAATGAGTGACATATATTTTATGCCATTAGAAATCATTGCATAAAGATAATTTTTTTGTAGTGGAAAGAAATTATTTTTTTGGCACATACTAAAAACAATTATATATATTGAAAGGGATAATACATAAATACCTAGTTCGGGTTGTAGCTAATTGTCACATGCACCCTTTTACTCTGAGGGGATCCTATAACATTTTGCACGCAATCATATCGCGTAAGAAGTAAAAAATTTACCCAAATCTGATTTTTTCTCCATTTTTTTTCTTTGACTTTTTCTTTTTCATTTGCACCCACTTTCCATTTGTTTCTCCATTTTTATTTTTTTATTTTCTTTGTTCTTCGTCTTGACGGCCAGACCTCCATTAGTCCTTGTTTTAGTTCACTATCAAGTCATTGTTCAATATCCTTAATTATGAAAAGGATTGAAGGTGAAGAACGAAAATTTAGTTGTTGGGTTTTGAAGAACCGGATTTAAGTTATCGAAGGAAACCTTGGTTTCTATTTTTAAAGTCCGCAATATCAAATCTAGTGTGGAAACTCATTTCGAACTGCAAATTTTGAACTCCATTGCGGGTTCTCCGAAAGCCGACACTGGTGTTTTAAATCCTCAAAGTTCAAAAGAGTTGGCTATTCAAACTTTCTGGGAGTTGAAAATTGAAGCTAGATTTCGAGGTTACATTGATTTGAATGTCGAAAACTTGAAGAAAAGCAATCTGCCATTGATGGAATTTCGAAACTCGAAACAAAAGCCATCTGCCATCTTTCTTTGATGATGGTGACTTTTGTAAAGCTTTTTTTAGAAACATGGATGGATTACTAAAAAGTTAGATACATTAAATTATTGGAAAAAAGAATTGAGTACAAGCAATTTGCAATGGAGAAAATGAGAGAGAAAATAGCTAGTTGTGGCAATGCGACCGAGAAAAAGCAAAGAAAGAAAAAGAAAAGATAATTTTAAAATAAATAATGAATAAAAAGAAAATATAAAACATTAAAAAGGAAAAACACATATAAAAACATGATTGGTGCGTGTCATATATTATTCCGGTTGAATGTGGTGCTACTCACGGAAGGTGATATTTATTGTACTTTGAACAAAAAGAAGGTAAAGTTTGAGGGTCAATTGGTAAAATAAGAACGAGGTAATTATGTATTATCTCTATATTGAAACGGGAAAAGTATATTTTTATAGTGTCTAGTCAAACTATTGATACAAGTACAGCACCTTTTGATACTTCTCTGTACTTAAAGATCTGCTTTTTTTCTCAATCCAAATTCAGATAAATATTCTTTTAGAAAGCTGAGGGAACTGAACTGATTGCTTAAGCTGTTGTACTCTATTTCGTAATTGCAGAGGAGTGACAGTAATAGTAACAGCCGAGGGAGCTGATTGGCTTTAAATGGAAATTGTAAATTTTGCAATAAATGGTTTACTGTCTAATCATTTACTAGGACTGGTACTGTTAACAGTAATTGTAGCAGAATATAATCATCATATTAGGATTCTACCCTTTTAGGAGTAACTCTGAAATTAAATCTCCTACTCCTAGCGCTTTCTGCTCCCTCCCATGCAGACAACAGAGCTCCCTACAATAATAATATCTAGTTTCTTCAAAACTACGAGCCCGTTTGGACATTAGAATTTTTTTATTTTTTTCTAAATCAGTATTTTACCGTAAAATTTTTAATTTTTATTTGAAGATGAATTTTAAAAATTTTTGAAACTTTGAAAAATTTCAAAAAGTTATTTTTCAAAATTTTTACTGAGATAACTCACAAAAATTCTAAAACAAGCCAAAATTATATTCATATCCGAACACAACTCTAATTTTCAAATATCATTTTCACTTAAAAAAAAAAAATTAGTTTGAAATTTTACAATTTTTATGTCCAAAAGCCCACTATGTTTATTGCACTACATTTACAAGTTTTTCTTTGTTCTTTTTTTAACATAAAAAAATGCACTTCTGACATATATCTTAGTATTTATCTCGGCAATGTTCATTATTTTCCAAATATTGAAATAAAATAAAGTATGATAATACCACTGCATACTGGACCTTCTTGTACCACATCGTCTGTCCTTCTTAACTTTTTCGGAGAACTAATTTTTAGTGGAGTGAGTTCATTTCAGACTATTAGTTGGTTAACTGTGCTTTGATAGCTTAAACAAAATCAAGTATGTTTTCTATTTAGAGAAGGTAATTCTATTTCAGATCATCTCTGGCTAATTTGGGAGTTCAAACAAGGAATCATGATATCTTCAATGAAGCTGTTTTCATGACTAGTCAAGTTAGAGGTTTTTTGAAGTTTGATCAAGATGGAATACCCAATTTCAGATTCAAAACAAAAAAAACACTACAATATTACTGATGGAATTTCATAGACTTATTTGTGAATTTTCTGATATCACATATTAATTGTTTGTAATAGCCTTTTACAAACCTCAGATCCTTAAGCTTAGAGATGAGACCGTTAATCTGTTGCCCATCAATCCTTCTCTTTTTGCTATTAGGTAGAAATCTATCGACCTACAATTTGTTATAGAGGTCAAGGTCTATGTCCTCCTCCGTGTAATTATGATTTTTGGAATATACAGGTTGGAATCATGCCTAACTCCTCCGTCAATATGTGGATCATTATAAAAAAAAAAGTAGGTTCTATTTGAGGTCCCATGGTGACGTGCTCTCTCTAATTTTGGATATAGTAATTATGCTCAAAGGTGTCGTCAAGGTCAATGAAGTGAGTGTAAATTTTAAAAATTAATATTTAAATCTCAACATAGAAAAAAAATATTAGTTGATTTCTTCTTATTTGTTTAAGTTTTAATGAACAAAATTGATTGGTGAAAAGTAATAAATATCCGTTGAAATAAGTGTGTGCATGTTAGCTTAAGGCATGCTGCTATCAATTGTTTTGAACATAGCGTTTGAGTTTACACCAAACGTTAGGCTTGAGCTTGGATAGAACATTATTTGGGCCTGATCAAATTTGTTTAAGCTGGCTGAGTTGAATCGTGGACTATTCGACTGTTGAATGAGTTTACCATTATTAGACCGAGGAATTTATACAGAATACAAACATTTTTACAAGTAATTTAAATGAATTACAACCATTTTTAAAATATTACATAAATACAAATTATTTCAAAATTTTAACTTTTTATAAAAAAATTATATACCATTTTTCATATCCCTAATATATATACTACCCCCCCCCTTTATATATATATATAAGTGTATGTATGGATGAGGTATGGTTTTTGAGTAGTTGACAAGCTACTTAATATTTCTATCTTTATAATAGTATACAATATATACCTAATATTTCTATTGTAAGTATACAAGATGGAGAATGAATTCGAAAGAATGAACGAATCCCAAGCTAGAGTGCCTATTTTATGGAGGAGGCAGCATAATCATGAGTTGTGTTATATTGGTAACCTAATGTATTTTATGGTATATATTTATCATGTATTAGTTGTAGAATATATTATTTTATCACTAGTTATAGATTATGATATATTTTATGAATCTATAAGTAATTATAAAAGTTTTCCGAAAGAGGAATTTATACAAAATACTAACCTATTTGAAATGAGCCGAACCGAAAATACAGAAAGTCCAATTTGAACTTGAAAATGTCCAAATCCAACAGTCATCACAAAAGGATTGGATAAGGAAGAGAAGTTACTGTAACTAACCAGGTTATACCGCGCGATGATCATTCTTTGTAAACTCAAACGGTAGAAGAGAACTAATATTAGATCAAATAAAAGTTAACTTAGCATGGACTAACAAAATATAACGAACACCGTAAGGGACCTTAAAATAGGACCAATGGAGCAAGAGGTTTTTCTTCTTCTTTTGAGACAAATAAGTTAACTGCAACCACTTTTATTACATAAAAAGAGACGAGATCTGTCCAAGTACATCGGAGAATGAATTAGACAAATGAATCAAGAAAAAAAATAAAAAAAACTGCAGGATTCCGCAACCGGAACGAAATTCAACACCTCTTCTGACAGCCTAAAAGTGTAACAATATGCTTTTGGGTCCAAATGTGCAATAATATTAGTTACAAAACAATGGATATTAAGGAGGTGGGAGGAAAGGCAGCTGGGGAAGCAGCTATCACTGAGTTTTGTTTTTCTACTAGATGTTTACAAGATATATATATATAGTTACACATATCCAAAGAAAGAAGAAAATCGTCTATACTTTCGATCACTTTGCCTGCACAAATCCTTTCAAGCTGTTACGTATTAACTGCTAGAAGTACTGGAGACTATTAAGTCACCTTCTGTTGTTGTCGAGGCAGCTACTACAGGGCTGCTACTTGCGGAGATTCTCTCCTCCGTGGATCCACCGTCCTGTTTGACCAAATCAGCATCAGCCACAACGGTTGTGCATGCTATATTAGGTGTACCGGAACCAGAGGCATGATCATCAAGTTGCCTAGGCCTATTAAGGGCATTGCAGTGAGGGCAATAGTACGTTACGTAGGTGAAGTCTTCTTTCCTAGCAAGTCCTGCAAACAACGGAAGAAGTTTTATTATACACCTTTTTCCGTTTTCTTATAGTGACTACGTAATTCACTATTTGTTATGTGAAACCCACACTGCTATATATGGGCCAATGGTCATATCATCGGATCTTACCATTGTGCATATGGCAATTTCCGCAGATAAGAGCATAAGATTGGGTTGGATCCTCTCCCACAAGCAATGCTGCAATTCGTGCAAGCCATCCCCTGTCTAGTGTGCTTGAACCTGTTGGATTGTAATGGTTGACAACCATTTGCTGATGTTGGTTCATACTAGAACCTTCAAGCTGTACATCATGAATCATTTCTCCTTCAGAATGATCCAATGCAGCACTCTCTGGGCTACCAGATCTGGCTTGCTTCCTATTTCTCAGTCCAGCAGACTGCACGATTCCTACATCATTGCTCTTTCCAGCAGGGGCATTAGGCTTAGACTCATCTCCCAAATATACTTTCAACCCAGTATCTGCACCGAGCTTGGATGCAAGCACAGTGGCTGCAGCTGCCTTAGATGCTGGGTCAGGGTCATACCTCTGCATAAAAGATCTGAACAATGAAATCCCAAGCATCTCATACCGACTTGGGACATAAAGGCGCTTTGTAAAAGAGGTGAAGAGAAAGGAGTGAAAAAAGGTTATAAACATGTCTTCCCTAATGCACCTGCATGATAACTTATCTGTAACTAGCTTAGCACAAGCCATAAAACTGGCATATTGTTATCAACTGAATGTGCTGCCTAATGCAATTGCAAGGTTAACTTATCTGCAAAGAGCTCCGTAGAAGCCCTAAAACTCGCATATTGTTATTACCTGAATGAGCTGCAGCATTAAGTAGTAATTTGTTTTCTCTTTGAGTTCATCAATCTTGACTTGCCTTTCAGCTTGAAGCCTTTCCAAAGTTTTCTGATCCTTGCGTTCATCTGCAAGGCCACACGTGAAGGGTTTAAAATTGAAAATCAAAGAAATATAATTCATTCTAAGGCAAAAGCATCAATAGTATGAATCTTCAGCAACTTCTTCAACAATGTTTACAATGAATATCGTTTGAGGTGATCAAAAGGACTTGGTTGAAGACTCCTTTGACTTTCACATTCCCTGGAGTCTTTACATATTCATCTGATTGCCAAACCGAAGTTACTCTTAACAATTCAATGCACACGTCCTCAAGAGAAACACAGAAAGGAGAGAAGCTCAATGTTGAGGAGTTGTTGTATGTTGTTGGTGCTTTATTGTTATAAGCAGGGTTTTGTCCTGATGTTCTACCTTTTCGCTTCTAGTTTTCCTGAGAAGAAAATGCAAACGAGATTTCCATCTTCTACCGCCACTAACTTTCACTTGAAATTCCATGGTCTCTTTTCTATCTTCTCGTACCCTCTGAACCACCATTGCCAACAAGTAGCATGAAGCTTTTTCAGTCTTTTTTTATGAGGATCAAGCCTTTCCAGTCTTCCAACCATACTTAGCCATAGTAGTCCATTCTATCATATAACATCCAATCAAACACATTTTCCATAGGCCGTCTGTTTCGGATAGGTAAAGTTAAAAATTTCAGAGGGTTCCAACATACTATAAAGATGACACCCGGAATAAACGGCAAAAAATGGTCTGAGCTACACAGAGTCACAAAGTCAGCTTACCAAATATTATGCCAACTAGAATAACATGAGAGCATGCTCTCCATGCTCCAAAGGAGAAGGTGAACATGAAGATCCATATTTATTAAGGATCCTCTCTACCAGCAAATTCCCTTTGAACCAAGATCAAAAGTTACTTTAAAGAAAAATTGACCAGATTCAAAATTGTTTACAACAACAACAACAACCCAGTAGAATCCCATTAATGGGGTCTGAGGAGGGTAGTGTGTACGCAGACCTTACCCCTACCCCGAAGGAGTAGAGAGGCTGTTTCCGAAAGACCCTAGGCTCAAAAAAAAA